>JAKUCV010004577.1:0-39684 GCA_028386065.3 Turnera subulata
AAGATGGGGGCGGCGGGTTGGAGTAGAAGAGATGAAGAAGAAAGAAAGAAAAAGCAAAGTGAAAAGAGAAAAGAAAAGAAGGAGAGGAGGGTGTGGCCGGCTAGGGTTTTGACCCGCCCAAGCTCCAAAACGACGTCGTGTCGTTTAGCTTGGCGCGGTCAACCCGCCCCGTTGACCTGCACCTTTTTTTTTTTTTTTTGAACAGTTCCAAAACGACGTAGTTTCGGGGAAACCACCTCAAAACTTAATTCTCAACCCCGAAACCCGATTAAACTCCAACGAAAGCCAAACCCGTCATACCATCAACTAAATTCCATATAACCAAGGTAAAAATAATTTATTTCCTTGCTCGGAAAACCGGAAATTCCTCAAGGGCAAAAATTGGAATAAAAATTTCGAAAATTCCTTGAAAAATCAAATTATGAAAATCCGGGGCGTTACATTGTGATTGGTTTTTGAACGTTAATCCTTGAGTCGTTTTGGCACTAAATAAAATGGAATAAATAATAAATTGTGACAAGGATGTCGATCCTTGGAATTGGATGGGATGTCTATCCCGGTATTTTGGTTAGGGATGTCGATCCCTGTGATTTGATTTTGATGACGGTAATATAATTGTCACGTGATAAGTAGTGGTACGACTCGATGGTTTAAGACTGTTTCGTGGTGGCCTTGACCTGGGTTACTTGTGATAAGCATGTCTATGCTTGGGATGTCTATCCCGTGATTATTTTTGGGATGTCGATCCCTGGGTTCTCTGGATTTGGTCTGGCACCCGGAATATGTTGATAACCAGGTCTGACCTCTAGTTTATCCGTGACGGGGCCCGGAAAAGATAAAATTGGAAATTGGATTTTGTTTGAGTCTTTAGATTTATTTTGGCGGTTTTTGCCTGTTTTTGGACTTGAGTAATTTTAGTGTTCATATTGATCGTCTTTCCTTCGTCGGTGAGCACTTCGGACTCACCCCTCACCTGCGGGCTTTCATCCCGTAGGATGAGTTATTTTTGGTACAGGATTGGTGCATTCCTGACAGGCTGTGGCGTCATCCCTTGGACAGGGCTCGGATCCATAGTTTGCATCTATGTCGCATACAGTGTTTATGTGAGTTATTAAGTCTTCCGTTGTGCATTGTTTACTATTGTTGGGCCATTGGGCCAGTTATGATGATTATGTTGTTTTTATTTTGCGCTGTTGAGCCCGTGTTCCTATTGTATACACTGTATGCTGGGCTTGTTTTGATTGGGTCGTCACAGTTCCGGCACGTATTTACTGTGTACGGTAAATACGGATCGGGGCGTTTCATTTTGGTAGCGGAGCGGGCATTAGGTCTTGTTGGGAAGTCTTTGTGTGTTTGTTGTTCTTGTTTGCATAGTTCGCTCCAGTTGTCTATTATTTTATATCATTTTAGTTAGTGCATTATGGATCCAGTCAAGGGACGCCAACTGTCACAGAACATACACATATGAGGTAAATGATGCCATAAATAAGCGGAAATACAAATATTATTAATATTGCTAATATTGATATTACAAGACAGAAATATTACATTGATATTTTATATTTTATAAAAATAAAAATACATTTATTGCCTTGGAACGACGTTGACCCGGAAGCTAGTGGGGTCGTTGTTGATGTTGACTTGGATGCTGTCGCTCCACGAGAACTACATGCCGCCTTTGTTGTCCTGGCCTGGAAGCTCAAACCGGTTTGCTTGAGGGAACCGGAGTGGGAAGAGACCGTGATCGTCTTGAGGCTGCCATTGGGTCTCCGTCAGAAGAACCATGTTTGGTTTGTATTGGTTCTTCAGATCCCTCAGAGTACGCGAGAACTCCTGGGAACGCCTTGCGACTCCTCTGCAGTTCCACACCAGTAGTCGGGCCTTGGGCCAAGTTACGGGCAGACGAGTTACTCTGGGCATGCTCTGGGCCGTCATCGAGAGTTGGTAGTAGGTACCTTGCTCCAGGAAGTGGCAAGTGGACTCCAGGTTGAACTCTTGAAGCCTTTCGGAGATGAAGAACATGATGGAGTTTGCCGAGCCATAGTAGGAGGTCCTCAGAGTGCCATGGTCCTCCAGGAAGAACGTCTCTTCCATGGGAGTGATGAAGAATCTGGACGAATAGAGTTCGTCGACGAAGACCAGACGCGGCATTCTTCCGAGATCGTTCGGTAGCTCTTCTGGACGCTCGTTGACCATGTTGTAGGCCAGTCGGTTCCTTCTGCCTAGGTTGGCACCTTCGACGAAGAAAACGGAAGATGGAGCAGGCATCGTGTTTGGACGAGTGGGTATTTTGTTTTTGAGCGTTGTGGTTTTGTTTGCTTTTAATGCTTTTGATGATTTACTGCACACTGCTCCGTCTTTTATACTCTTATGGGGAGCGTGTTTACTGTTTTCGATTTTCAAGATATTGCTTTTTGAAATTTTACCGTTGCTTCATTTATTACTTGTTACTTTATACGTTTTTCGGGCTACAATGCCACAGTTTTTCAGCCTTTTTCCATCTCATGATTTTCTTTTGCTCTGGCTACCTTGTCCTTTCTTTTTATGGTTTATCATTATTTTCTTACATCTTTTATCACATGCAATCATGACCGTTGAGGCTGGACTGTTGGGACCACACCTCGATTAGAGCATATGTGCGACAAGTTTACAGTTGTTTGGACATCGTGGAGAGATGCGAGGCTTGACAGACGATTTTGGCTCATGCGGAATTTGTGAACAAGTGGATAACGTCTCTTTCGTGGGTCACAGGACGCTCTCGTGATCGTCACCGTTAGCTATACGTGTCACGTTTCTTGGGATCGAGGATGCTTAGGACCGATTTGCGCGCTAATCATGGAAACATGTTTTGTTTTAATTTCTTTTGCTTTGATTTTGTTAAACGAGTTTGTTTTTAATTTCTTTATATTTGATTTTATATTCTTATAGTTGATTTTTATTTTGCTTTGAGATGTCTTATTTTTTTTTTCTGTTTAACGAGAGATTTCGTAACGTAAGAGATTTTGATTTTAAAAGGAAATTTATTATTTATTTCATAATAGTTTTACAACAGGAGAAGAAATACTCTATTGAGCTACTTGCTTCTCAAGATCTTTTACAAGCTTTTGGACATTTTTCATGTGAGGGAAGAGCTCCGCACACGCCAGTTCGATCTGCAACACCGCCGAGTTGATCTTCTTCAGTGAGACGTTCAGCTGCGTCAGAGTCTGCTGCGGTGTGCTGCTTTCAGCTGTCGCTTTGCCCTTTCGATCCTCAGCTTCTTTGGGAGCACGCTTCTTTCGGCATCTTCGAGAGACCACCATGTGTTCCTTCAGGCCGATGATGTTTGTCTTGTTCAGTTTCTTGGGAGGTTCTTCATCAGAGCTTGTCGGGAAGGCAGTGCCACCGATGTAGCTGTTGTTCTCGGAGTCTGAGGTAGTCCTTGATCTCAGTGGAGAGTCCATGACTGTGTGTGAGAATGCCAGTCATGAGGTTTGGTATTTATAAGAGGGCGAGATGTCGCTTAAGGGTATAAGCGGTATCTCGGGTTGAGGTTGGACACCTGGCAGAGTGTGCCAGAAGCTTATCGTGGTAGGACCCACGGATAAGACGGAATTTTGGGGACGAAATTCTTTTTAAGGTGGGTAGACTGTAACAGCCCGGGTAAAATTTTTTATTTTTACCTGGACTGTAAAAGTTTTTTTACCGTGATTTACTGTTGAATTAATCTTGGGTAATTAATTCAAGGTAAATCGGGAGTCGTTTTTCGAAACCGAGAGTTTTCCCGCGCTCGTGATTTTTCTGTGGAATTTTCGGGCCTAAGTTGGTATTTTTCGGGTTTTGGAATTTCTCGAAAAATCACACCGGAAAATAACTAAGGGGGTATCAGTTATTTTCTGGTCCGGACCAGACTCGCTCTGTAATGCAGACAGGCTGCATTATTGGCTGATCGCACGCTGCATAGTGAAATCACAGGTTTAATAGTGTTCATCGTCTATATAAAGAAGGAAGCAGAAGGAGAGGAAGAGAGGAGAGGAAAAAAAAAAAAGAAAAGAAGATGAAAAGAAAAAAAAAGCAAAGAGAACGGAAAGGAAAAAAAATAAAATCAGAGAAGAAAAAGAAGAGAAAGGAAGAAAAAAAGAAAGAACAGAAAATCAAAAAAAAAAAAGAGAAGCAAAAATCAGAAATAAGGAAAAGAAAAAGAAGAAAATAGGGAAAAAGGAAGGGAAAATACAGAAAAAGGAAAAAAAGAAGTGCAACTGTTCATCGCCACCCGGAAGCCTCCCTGCACTGTTCACCAAACGGAGCTCCGGGCCATGTCTCGACTCACCACCGCCGCCATCAGGACCGCCACACCATCGCGACCTCAACGGCGCTGCCTCCGCCTGATGCCGCTGCCTGACGCGCCTGTGGAAGGCGTTGACCCGTCGGCAGACCCGGCGGATCCAGCTCCTCGGTGTCTCCCGTTTCTTGCCGGCGTTGCAGCGCTGGTTTTCCGCCGCCCCCGCGCCGCTCGTGCCGCCTCGACGCCGTGGTTGAGCTCGCGTTCCCTCCTGTGCTCGTCGTTGCCGTCGCGCCGTCGCAACCCGCAGGTACGACCCGGGTTTGCAAGATCCGTTTGATGTAAACGGGTCGCATATTCTGGGCTTGGTTTTGATCTGGGCTCGGGCATGGGCTAGTTGTGCTCTGGGCTCTGCACGGGCCTGGGCTTGGCACTGTGCAGGGTCTGGGCCGGCACTGTTCAGCCCAGTCCGGTTTTAATTAAAAAAAACAAACAAAATGTATATATGTATTTATTAATTAATCTGGAAATTTAATTTTCAGGAAAAAATATATATTTATTTTGAGAAAATATTAGCCAATTTAATTCTGGTATTTTGAGGATAATATAAATATATATACATGGGTAAATAATTAAGTTATGTTTTGGATAAAAACTAATATTATTTGGAAAATATATAAATATCATGAAAATGAATTCTTGACATTTAATATATGTATTATTTTCTCTAGAAAATTATGGCTGAGGAATTTATATATATATGTACTTTGGAAATTAAGGGTAATTATAATTTTGTGTTGGAAAGTATTATTATATATTGAGAAAAAGATAAATACTATATAAATATTTTCTAAAAATTATAAATAGGTTATTATTTTTCTGAAAAAATTATGGAGATTATAATTTTGGAAAATTATAATTGATTTATGAAAATATTTTGAAAAGAATTTTAATTAAAGTATGGTACCAAAATTATATTCGGATATACGTACGGTAAAATATTTTCGGTAAAAGAGGATAATAAAGGATATGAACCGGGATGGGTATATTTCGCAGTATTGGCATCATAGTATACTGATTATGTGCATTTATGTGTATATGTTGTCTTGTGGTATAGGTTCGGATATCGGGCAGTTTCCCGAGGAGCCGGCGTCGGACCGGTCATTGTTTCCGGAGTTGAGTAATCGGCCAAGGTGAGGAAGGATTTCCTTCGATATGTGCCTATATTACTCGGTATATTGTGTTGGATGATTATTGCATTGTCGAGTATTGTGATTGTTGTGGTTTGGTTCGGGATGTTTATCCCATTGTCTTGATTGTTGTCGGGATGTTTATCCCAGTATTGTGATTGGATTTTGAACGTTAATCCTTGAGTCGTTTTGGCACTAAATAAAATGGAATAATTAATAAATTGTGACAAGGATGTCGATCCTTGGAATTGGATGGGATGTCTATCCCGGTATTTTGGTTAGGGATGTCGATCCCTGTGATTTGATTTTGATGACGGTAATATAATTGTCACGTGATAAGTAGTGGTACGACTCAATGGTTTAAGACTGTTTCGTGGTGGCCTTGACCTGGGTTACTTGTATAAGCATGTTTATGCTTGGGATGTCTATCCCGTGATTATTTTTGGGATGTCGATCCCTGGGTTCTCTGGATTTGGTCTGGCACCCGGAATATGTTGATAACCAGGTCTGACCTCTAGTTTACCCGTGATGAGGCCCGGAAAAGATAAAATTGGAAATTGGATTTTGTTTGAGTCTTTTGATTTATTTTGGCGGTTTTTGCCTGTTTTTGGACTTGAGTAATTTTAGTGTTCATATTGATGGTCTTTCCTTCGTCGGTGAGCACTTCAGACTCACCCCTCACCTGCGGGCTTTCATCCCGTAGGATGAGTTATTTTTGGTACAGGATTGGTGCATTCCAGACAGGCTGCGGCGTCATCCCTTGGACAGGGCTCGGATCCATAGTTTGCATCTATGTCGCATACAGTGTTTATGTGAGTTATTAAGTCTTACGCTGTGCATTGTTTACTATTGTTGGGCCATTGGGCCAGTTATGATGATTATTGTTGTTTTTATTTTGCGCTGTTGAGCCCGTGTTCCTATTGTATACACTGTATGCTGGGCTTGTTTTGATTGGGTCGTCACAGTTCCGACACGTGTTTACTGTGTACAGTAAATACGGGTCGGGGCATTTCACACCAAATTTAAAAATTATCAACTTTATATCATAAATCTCTAAATTTTAAATCTTAAAAACCTTAAACACTAAACCATGCATCCTAAAATCCTAAACTCTAAAACCTAAATCTTAAATTCTAATCTCTGAAAATCTTAAATCCTAAAAACCAAAAACCTTAAATTCTAAATCCAAAAATATTAAAACACTAAATTCTATATTCTAAACCCTAAATCTTAAAATATTAAATCTTATACTGTAAAACCTCAAATTCTAAACCCTAAAACCCTTAACTTCATATTATAAACCTCTAAACTCTAAATCCTAAAAACTTAAATCCTAAATTCTAAAATTTAAATCCTAATATTTAAATCCTAATAACCTAAAATCCTAATCTTTAAAGTTTTAGGGTTTAGGGTCTAAAATTTATAATTTAGGAGATTAGAATTTAGGAGCTAGGATTTAGAGTTGAAATTTTTTTGTATTCAAAATTTAGAGGTCTGTGATACAAAGTTAAAAAATCTAGAATTTAGAATTTAAGAATTTACAGTTTGAGGTTCAGTATTTTAAGGTTTAAGGTTTAAGATTTACGGTTTATTAGTTTAATATTTTAGGGTTTAGAGTTCAAGGTCTTATAATTTTTTAGGGTTTAGGATATAAGACTAAGGATATAATGTTTCGAGTTTAGAATGTAGGACTTAGGATTTAGAGTTTAGGATTTTAGGATTTTTGGTTTGGGTTTAACATTTTTAAAATTTAAAATTTAAAGGTTTAGGATATAAAATTAAGAATTTTAGAATTTAGTATTTTTAGTTTTTGTATTTAGGGTTTAGAATTTACGAATTTAATATTTAGTATTTCCAGCTTATTACTTCACTTTGTATCCTAAATTCTAAATCCTAAAGGCTAATATACATAGAGATATGCATTTAGTATTTCGAGTCATTCTTTTCTTATTTTTTTATTATTTTATAAAGGATTAAAATGAAAATTTTAGAAAAGGATAAGGACTAAAATAATATTATATATACTTATAGGGACTAAAATTCTTAAAGATAACAGAAATTTTAACGGAATCAAAGACGGAGACTTAATTGGTGTTCTTTTTAAATTTTAGAGGACTTGAATGAGTCATTTAGGACTCAAATGAGATTTCGAAAAAAGATATAAGACTCGCGGAGTTGTTATCCCCTTCTGGAGGTATGGACTAAAGGAGCTACAAGCACGGGGAGCCGCAAGATGAAGTGGCAGCTGGAAGGAATGAGGGTGTGAGATCCTCCACACGTGAGGGACAGAATATATAGGGAACAAGGAAAAAACCCTAGACTGAGCATTATAAACCCTACTAGACAGAGAATTCCCATGAACTTCCTCCTTGTATTTGAGCCTCAAAACATCAATAAAGCTTTGACTTTTCAACTTTCTTTGGCTTTTCCATTCAATTTTTTCTGTGTAATATCAATGGCTATATTAGCCCATCTTTTTGTGAGGAATTACTCATTCTTTATTCTTCTCTTGACCTAATTAATAGGCTCCTTCGTAAAGGATGAGCGATTATTCCCTATTTTTTTTTCAAATGCAACTAAATAATATATGTATTAGTTAATAAAGTTAAATATCCTAACATGCATCAGTTATTTTTTATTGTAACTAACTCTTACAAAGATAAACAATTAATATTAAGTAAAAAAATATTTTTAATTTTTAATTCATTTTTATTATAAGTTTCATTTAAATATTTTACATGTCAATAATCAAATTGATGTATGATATATATATAAAGAGAAAAAAATAATAACAGAAATAAATATTCAAAATAATTAATTTCAAATCTCTTATAACAAAGTGCTGAAATTTAATATTAAGTGGTGTAATATTTTTTTGTTTAAATACTTAAGTAATGATATATTTAAAGAATAATTTTTTCATACTTTGAAGGTGTAACAGCCCCGGTAATTTTTATGTTTTTACCGTCACCGTAAATTTATTTTTACAGTTAATTACTGTTAAAATTAATCTTGAATAATTAAATAACGGTAATTTAAGCTTCGAATTCCGAAACCGAGCACTACCCCACGCTCGGGATTTTTCTGCGGAATTTTCGGACCGAAGTTGGCATTTTTCGGGTCCAGGAAAGTCGAGAAAAGTCAGGATTAATCCCGAATTATCGGACCAAGAATTAAGTCGAGGGGGTATTATTAATATTTTCTGGACCGGACGGAACCCGCTTCACATGCTGCACAGTGTCGGGGCTGCAGCCGCCATTCACTGTGAGCATGTGAATGATCAGTTGCAACCCGTGATCAGTCCTGACAAACTTTCAGTTTATTTTATTCCCTTGTTTTCCTCTTCCTGCCTCATCACACACACACACACACCAACCATCACCAGCAATACCCAAGCACTGCAAACTTCATCTGCAACACCCGCAAATTCTGCACAACACATCACTGCCAGAACAACAATTTCCATCCTTCACAAATCCAACAAAAAAAAAAGAAACAAAACAACACAAAACAAACAACCACCAAACGACGTCGTCTCCCTCATCTCTTCCTCTTTTCTTTTCGTTTCTTCCCTTTCCTTTCAGCCGTCCCCGCCGACCACCGCCCTCCACTCTTCCTTCTCCTTCCACGCTCGCAGCGTCACGCAGCCGGGGCGAGACAGTAGCACGCCGCCCGAGCCACGCCGCTCTCTTTTCTCCTCCCTCCGGTCTTCCTCGCCGCAGACCCGACGAGCCGCCAACGGATCCACCCCACCTCCTTGCTCGCCGACACCACAGCAGGGGGCGCCCCATAGCCGCCGTCTCCGACGTCACGACCACGCCTCGCCTCCTCGTCGACGCTCACTTGTTGGACCTTTCCGTGACGCCGCAGCCTCGCCTGCTCCTCGCCGCCGTCCCATCGCTGCAGGTGAGCTCGACCCGGCCGTATAGAGTTCGGGTCGGGGCGACCCACATGATGGGCAACGGGTTGTAAATGGGTTAGGGTTGTGAGTTTGGGTGTGTGAGTGGGTTTGGGTTGTGTGAGTTGGGTTAGGCTAAGTGTTGGTTGGGTTGTAAACTAGGCTGGGGCATAGTTGGGCTAGGGATGTGGGCTTGGTCGTGAGTGGGCTTAGTGGCTGAGTTGGGCTGATGTGTTGGGTTGCTGGATTTTTAGTTGTGTTGGGCTAGGATAAATGGATCTGGACTTAGAGGTTAGGATTGGGCCTGGGTTATGGATTGGACTGGCCCAGTCCGGAAGATAAATAAAAAAAAAGAGAGAAGAAAATATAATTGTGAGGAATAAACCTGAAATTAAGAAAAATAAAAATATAATAAAATGTGAAATAATATTTTGGGAATCCTAGGAAAATATAAATATGGAGCTAATGGAAAATATAAATTTTGGAGAAGTGCATGGATTATGAAAAATTGATTTTGGAAAATATATAGGATATAGAATAATTGTTAAGAGGGAAATAATTGTGGAGAATATAAATACATAGTGAGTTATAATAATTTTGAGGGAAATAATTTAGGAAAGAGTGTTACATAGCAGGAATTGTACCGGAATAATATCCGGAAGTAAGTATAGGTATAAGAATAGTATTATTTTGACGTTTACGAATAAACGGAGAATTGTGACGGAAATAGAAAATAACCCGGGGAAGTACCGAGTTATCGCGTTAGTTATTTCTTTTTACGGATTATAGTAAAAGTCAAGCATGAGCATACCATCTTATATGTGCATATTATTTGTTTGATATAGGAGTTGATAACGAGCTGATACCTGAGGAGTCGGACTTGGAGTCAGTGGGACAGTTCCAAACCTGATATCGGCTAAGGTGAGGATGGATAACCTTGGATATGTACCTGTAATGCTGTGTATGAATTTGTTGTTTACTTGAACTGTTTGTTAGCTGCTATATGATTGCTATGGAAACTGTTGATGTTACTGTTGCTATTTGTTGATGTGGTCTTATCATGATGTTGTTGAAATATGCTGTTGGTTTGTGATATTGTGAGAAACTATTGAACTGTTGATTGTGAGAATTTGGAAATAAGAAATTGTTGGCTGGTTGAGTTTGAGAAATAAATTATGATGATTAAAGTGGAGTTATGATGATAGAGTATTGGGATTGGAAATTAATTTGAGATGATGATATAATTGTCACTTGGAAAGTAGAGGTACGACCCGATGGTTTGATAATTAATTCTGAGATGCTATGGTTGGTTACTTGATTTGGTTGACATGTTGATGATTGTGGTTGGGGTATACCAAATACCCAGTGGCTCGGATATGCCGAATATCCACAGTGGCTCAGATATGCCGAATATCTGGTTAGTATGTTGTTGCCTGAGGTTGGGGTATACCGAATACCCAGTGGTTTGGGTATACCAAATATCCGGGATTTGAGATGTGGATTGGGTTGATCTAGCATCCGGAATTAATTACTAACCAGGTACGACCCTAGCTTGTCCAGTGACGGGCCCGGAAGATAAAATTGGTATAAGATAATAATTAAGCATTCTTTTGGTCTTGGTAGTTGCTTTTAGTGGTTTTCTTGTATTGTGATTGGTTGTGTTTACTGCTGAGATTGTAGTGCTTATTTCGAAAGTATTACAGTTAAATATATCTCTGTTTATCCTTCGTCGGTGAGCACTTCGGACTCACCCCTCGCCTGCGGGGTTTCATCCCGTAGGTTTGGTTGATCGTAGTTCAGGTACGATGTTCGTTGGCTGCTGCTTACATCTCCACCTGACCCGGATCCATACCCGCTGCATCTGCATTTTAGTCTTCCGCTGCTTGTCCTTCTATTGTGTAATTGCTGTAGTTGCTGTATTATATTTGATGTTGTTTGGATTGGAGTGTTGGCTTGAATAATGGTCCCCGAGATCGGGTGACGGACATTGTATTGAGGTTTGCCTGTAATGTATTTCGCATTGTATAACTGTCTGCTACTGTAGTTGGAACAGTTCTGGCACGTGTTTACCCGGTACAGTAAATACGGGCCGGGGCGCTTCAGAAGGCAATATGATATTTGATTTAATAATAAAATTTAAATATTAATTAGTGTAATAATAATTATTTTTATACCATCACTTTTTCCTAAACAATAATTATAATCAATTATAATAATTATAAATTAGAGTGTTTGATTTAATTTGGTTGTAGTTTCAATTTGGTACATGGAAAATATGAGGCCCGCAGAGTACGGGCATAGGAGACTAGTATCTGTTATTATATAGATATATAGCAACATACATCTCTGGAGTCTTTTCTTGCACAACATCAATTTGGTTTAGCAAAATCATAAAATATCTTCATTAGTTTTTTATTCTTGTTTATTGTTATACAATTATCTTTATTATTTTTTCATTTTTTTTAAATAATGATAAGATTCTGGGGTAAGTTTTCCAATTTATGTTGATTGTATTTTTTTAATACATTTTCATCATTATTTTTCATATATTATCTTATATAATTAATTAAATATTATTTTTTATTTTTACGTAAAAAAAATATTAATATGTTGGGTGGCTATAAAACAAGGATATGAAATATTCTAATTTCTAATTTATTCTTTTAAAAATAAATAATATTATGTAAATAGTATTAATTAGTAAAAAAATTATAATTATGATATAACTAAACCTAATTTCCACGCCCGTATATCTCACGGGGTGTGTACTAATTAGTATATAATGCTTATCATTCGAAAGCAAAAATCACTCGGCAATAATTGTGGTTTCCGGAGACAATTACAAGTTGGTCCAAATCTTGATCTTGGAAGGATATTATGTTCCCACAGGAAAAAGAGAAATTACTACAAATCGTGGTACTTTTTTTTTTTTAAAAAAGAACCATTATTTAAATTTCATTAATCAGGGGAGAAGAATCCTTCTGAACGAAGTTACAAAAGTTACGGGGGTCTGGCAAAATGCTTAGCCCACAAAAGTCAGCACTTGCAGCAAATTTTGCAAGGCAGTCAGCTACAGTGTTCGTTGTTCTATTTACATGTTGGACACAAAAATCAGGGACCCTGTACAAAATTGATCTAATGCTAGCAGTAAGTCCTTCAATATCCCGGGCTACCCCCCCCTTTTTTTTTTTCTATAATAAGGCTATCCGCTTCCCTTCATTGTTGATGGCTTGAACCAAACACAAGGAATTGGATTCGACCACCACCTTCTGGTAACCCAAAACCAGGGCCCTTTCCACCCCCAATCTCATACTTCAGGCTTCCACACCAAGGGCAGAGAAACACCCTCGCCTCATCATGAGTTTATCCACAACAATTCCTCGTTGGTCTCTAATCATAATACCAAGACCGGACTAGCCCCTATCCTCCTTCCAGGCTACATCACAGTTGAGCTTGATCCACCCAGGCTCTGGAGGATACCACTGTGAGGGGGTCCTTCGTCCATTACTTGAGCCTTCC
The DNA here is from genome assembly GCA_028386065.3 of Turnera subulata. Lineage (NCBI taxonomy): Eukaryota > Viridiplantae > Streptophyta > Magnoliopsida > Malpighiales > Passifloraceae > Turnera > Turnera subulata. The sequence goes on from JAKUCV010004577.1 coordinate 12,869, forward strand.
GAACCGGGCGATTGTCGTTGTGTAGGCAGCTGTACTAACAATCGTGGTGCTCGCACTGCCGCATTATATGGGTTGATAGGTTCATGACCCAATACAGTTGTGTTTCTATTTTTCCAAATCTCCCAACAAGTGTTGTCGGCAAGAACCAGCAAGTCGGGGTCATTCTTCCTCCATAGTCTCATCAGGTCCATCCACCACTTCCGAAAGTTCACAAGACACACATTTGGTGGTTTGTACCCCAATGGGTTGGCGAGACAGGTGGCTCGAGCATACTCGCAAAAGAACAGGACATGTTCAACAGTTTCTTTATCCTTACCACATAGCAAGCACACATCACTCCTAGCTATCCTTCTCCTCTTTAGTGCCTCCACAGTAGGGATGGAGTTGTTGGTAACCCTCCATAAAAATTTTTTCACCTTCGGGACCATATCCAGATTCTAGAATTTCTTCCATTCTGGCTGTATGGCAGATGAAGACGGTCTTCCAGCATCATGAACCATCATTTTTTCCTTGCATAAGAGTCCATAGACGCTTTAAACAGTATACTCAACGAACCTGTTAGTGTGCCACAAAAACATGTCCCTCAAATCGCAATTTATGGGGACTTTAACAATCTCCCATATTTCCTCTTGGCTAAACAGTTGGCTTAACAGATCAACACACCAACTGTTTCGCCTTGTGTCAATCAGTTTGTATACCCATTACCAAGCGCACCTTTGGGGTTTTGGAGAGCCGACTTTGAAATTGGGCAGAGAAGGGACCCAACCATCCTCCTATATTCTAACTTCCCTCCCATCATGGACATTTCATCTGAGTCCCATGTTCAATAATGGCCTAGTTGATAACAGACTCCTCCAAGCCCACAATGGGGTACCCCACCAAGGGCCGCCTGCAAAAAGTGTGTGTTCGGAAAATAGATTCCTTTCATTACTCTAGCCCAAAGGACATTTGGCTCCATACATAGTCTCCATACCTACTTACCCAAGAGAGAGAGATTGAAAGTTTTGAGATCTTTAAAACCCATCCCACCAAGCCCTTTTTGGAGAGTCAACTTCTCCTAATTCCCCCAATTAATTGCACCATCCTCTTTGTTGTGCCCCCACCAAAATTTTCTCACCTTCTTGTTTACTTCCTTAAAAAAACCCTCAGGGAGAAGAAAACTGGACATAGCATAGCTTGGTATGACAGATATCACAGATTTTATGAGGACTTCGCATCCTACTTGTGTCAAGAACTTTTGCTTCCATCCTTGAGTCTTGCCGTCAATGTGCTTCAATAGGTACCTCATTGCCTCAAGTTTAGACCTCCTCTAGACAGTAGGAAGGCCTAGGTAGTTCTCGTTTTTATCAGCCATGTGCATACCCAGGACACCAGCAACCTTGCACTTAACAGCTTCAGGCGTATTATTTCCGAAAACCACACAGACTTTCTCTAGACTCACAAGCTGACCTGAGGCAGTGCAGTACTCATTCAGGATCTGCATAAAAGTGGAGGCCTCCTCAACTGTGGCTTTACCAAACAACAAAACATCATTCGCAAAGGAAATATGGGACAAAGTAGGGCATTGCGCCTTAATTTTGTACCTATGGAGTCTCTGCTCATGTACAACTTTCTTCAACATCACTGTTAGTATCTCAGAAATTAGAATAAAGAGGTAGAGTGAGATGGGGTCCCCCTGTCTTAAACCTATAGATGGGAAGATACTCCTAGTTCTGTCGTCATTGACCAAAACATTATAGCTCACTGAGGTCACACATGCCATAATCCACAGAACCCATCGATTGCACAAGCCCCAGCCTAGCAGAATTTTCTCCAAAAAGAACCAGTCAACACGGTCATATGCCTTTTGCATATCAAGTTTGATCGCCATGTGATGCCCCCATTTGGACTTAGCTTGACGAAGACCGTGGTACATTTCATAGGCGATTAAAACATTGTCTTGGATTGATCTGTCTAGTACAAATGCATTTTGTTCCTATAAAATAATCTCACCCAACATCGACTTTAGCCTGTTCACCAATATTTTGGATATAATCTTGTACATAAAATTACAGAGACTAATTGGCTTATAGAATTTGGTCTCTATATCTTTGGTACTAGCGTGATATCTGTCTCATTAAACTCTCGCAGGAGGGCACCATTCTGGAAAAAACTCTTTACAGCATAAACAATCTCAGAGCTAATCGTATCCCAGCAGTGTTGGTAGAAAATTCCCGGATAACCGTCGGGGCCTGGTGCCTTCAGGCCACCTTGTTGAGACACAGCCACCTTTATCAGAGACTCTCCTTTCCAACGCATTTTTCACCAACTATGGGCAATAGGACAGCTCATTGCCTTTAAATAAATCCTCGTAGAAACCTCTAATGTGGTCCTCTAGAGCACCTTCATCCTTTATCCATCTGCCCTCAGCATTCAGTAGTTGTAGAATCTGGTTCGATTGTCTCCTCTGAACCGCAAACAAGTGGAAAAATTTTATGTTCCGATCCCCTCTTTTAGCCACTTCACTCTAGATTTTTTCTGCCAGTAAAGCTCCTCTTTACGCCAGACAATGTCTATCCTATCCAAGAGAACCTTTTCTTTGCATCTCACTTGTGCCGATGGAGGGCAAGATTGCAGGTCCTCTACTTTCTTGATTAGATCCTCAATCTCTACCAAATTATTTCGAAAATGGGACCTGCTCCATGCAGATAGGGTAGTTCGAGTGACGCGCAACTTTTCCTTCACACGGAACATCATTAAACCTCTTACATCCCCTCTCCAAACAGTATCCACCACAGTACTACAATGAGCCTCTTCAAGCCATTGCGGTTGAAAATTGAAGTTTCTTCTGGGCTTCCTGGCCCACACCTTCCACTTCAAGATGAGCGGTCTGTGGTCGGAGCCAAGTAAAGCTTCATGAAGGATCTGGGCCTTATCAAAGAGGAGCCTCCATCCCGGGTTTGCCACTACTCTATCGATCCTTTCTCTAAAAATCTCTTTACCTCCATAATTGTTTTTCCAGGTAAAGCAGTTCCCATGGAAGCCCAGGTCCAACAGGCTCCCATTAACCAGAATCATGAAATAGTATACACTGCGACCAATTGACATCATTACCCCCTTCCTTCTCTTCCTCACTGCCGAGGATGTTGACAATCACCTATCACCATCCACGACCGATCCTCATTCTTATGAAATTGCAGGATCTTCTCTAGGAACTCACCACGCTCCCTTCTAGTTGGCGGACCACACACAAAAGTCGCCAACCATACAGCATCCCCAGCAGCTCCAATCACAGCAGTATCAATGTAGTTCTTAGACAGCTCCAGAATTTGAATCTCAAACTCCCCTCTCCACCAAAGGGCCAATCCCTTGATTGGCCTCTGAGGTTTACATACACAGCATCAGTAAAACCTAACCTTCGCTTTAAACCTTCAAGATAACCCTTCTTTTGTTTTGTTTCTGAAAGAATGATCACCTTAGGGCGATGAACCCGTTTGAGCCTTTACAAGGCTCTAACTGTTGTAGCTTGCCCGAGGCCACAATAGTTCCAAGCGACAAGGCTCATAATTCTCCTTGTGGTTGTCGGCCAGCCACCACTGCTGTGTTATCATCAGAGACAGGAGTTTGGTTTTGCAGAGGAGAGGGGGAAGTAACTTTAACCAAAGGGGAGGTAGTGAGGGTGTGTTCTGCACTTCGTCGAGGGAGGGAAGGCAGATTCTTACTAGATGCCCTAACCCTGGCCTGTTTCTTTAGCGACAAGACAGGGGATCTGTTTGGGCTTTGATTCAGTGCGGGCTTACTAACGTCGAAGAGGTCCACAAGGGGAGTATTAAGGAGAACACATTATGTATTGGGCTGGGAGCATTTCCCAAGCCTTATAGTGCCCTGGCTATCTAGCATAGTGGATGGGTCAGTGGAAAAAGTATAGGCCATAGGGTTTAATAGGGAGGCCTGACCTAGTTTTGATCCTTTTTGGTTGGGCTCAATGGGCTATGCCTTCCTCTTCTTTAGGTTTGGTGAGGGAGAGATCCCTCCATTATGCCTTCGCGGGTTTGAACCCTTTGATTTGAAAATCAAATTGCGCTGCAACTTGGTACCATCACGCTTAGGACCTGGGAAGCATCCCGAGCAGGACCCCGTAACTCCAGGTCCTCTTGGGTCCCCGCAACCACGTGGGCCACAGGGGTCTTCCCTTCCTTTTGACCCAAACCAGTTCTTGACTGCGGTTGGGTTGCCGGAATCTGGTTTCCGCTTACACTGGCCTTTTGTCGGGATTTCTGCATAAGGAACTGCTTACCTTTTCTAGTTGCTCTCATTGTGTGATTCCCATGATAGGATCTGAATTTACCCTGCCTCTCCTTCTATCCTCGAGGACAAAGGGCATTCTTTCTCAACATGGCCTAAACAAGTACAATAGTAACATTAGTCGCCCAAGCTTTCATACTGGAAGTCCACCCAAAGAGCTATATTTTCTATCCGCTTGTTCAGGAAACCAGTTGGCAATGGTTCATAAAGCTTTACATTTACTCTCTTCCTGAAGAAATCACCCCATAGAATGGAGTCATCTGGGGTAATTCAATACCCTCCACCCTCGCAAAAAGGCTATAGATCTTCTTAGTCCTACTCAACTTCTTCTGCTCTGGGGGCATATCCCACACCTGCACCCAAATGGGAGCCTCTGAAAAATCCAGGGCAGCAAGAGACACTTTTGCTGACCATTCCTTTAGGAACAAAAGGGAACCCGAGAAGTTCCATGGAGATCCTATGAGGATCCTCTCCTTTTCAGCAATAGAGGAGAAGCGAAACACATACATATTGTCCTTCTTCTCCGTAATTCCCACCAAGGATTTTAAACTCTACACCCGGGTCATAGCCTCCCCAATGACTCTGGAACTATAGCGTTTGAAACTCACTACCAATTTACCCACAAACACAGGGGCTTCTTTTACTACTTGATTTTCCTCTTCACTGTCCAATTCTAGGACTGGAACGGGGTCAGAGTAGTCCGTCACTTCCAGACTACGACGAGACTCGTCAAACTCCATTACAAGTAAAGAGTAAACAAACTAACCACTCTGAAGGAGGGTTAAAAGAAAACCACCTTTTGGAGAACAAAAGGGCACCGGAGTTAGCCTAAACAGAGAAGGCAGATCAAGGGACAAAAGGGACAGGAACCCATTCTATAGCTCATACTCAACATGAATCTATACCAATCCCAATCCCAAAGACCGATCCCTCCAACTTCGAATCAACTTTCCCGAAAGGTGTTGCGGAAGAAACAATGATCAACGTGAAGGGACTGATTCAGCACCATGGAGTTAGGCTGCGTTTCTTTTTCAATTGGTTTTTGGGTCCTCCCAAACAGCTACTGTTCATCCATGCCCTCCTCCTGGTTTTTGGCTCCTCAACGACATGGAACTAGAGATGTAGAGAAAGACTGTCTCTTACTACTACCTCTTTTTTTGGTTTCGAAAGACGATAATACTATTTATTCTTGGATCTAAATTTGAAATTGGGAGAAAAACACACGCTCTTGGTTTATATGCAAGTGAATGAAAAGAAGATCATGCATATATTTGGCATCCTAAAAAAAGAAAAGAAACTAGGAGGGGAACAGATCAGGAAGTCATGCATGTTCCAAACTTGCAACGAGCACAGCTTTCTGTTAAAAATTGAGAGCATTAAAGAGATATAGAGAGATTGAGAAAAGGACTGGAAAGGACCCAGAGAAGGGGTACTCTTGGTACGGAAGAGGAAAAGGACAAGTCACAGCTTTCTGTTAAAAATTGTTGAAACTTGGAATGGAGACGCATTCCCAGGGTAGATTTGTAATGCTAATAATAGTACTAAAATGGTTTAATTTGATTTAATTAGGAGACTGACTAATAATAACCAGTAGTAACACGCTGCTTGCTCATCACCTTCCAGACAATGCATGTGACGCCCACCTCCCAAATAATGGAACTCCACTTCTCTCTGCAGCTGCTTAGTTTAACACCTGTTTCTTTCTCCTCTTTCACATCCATTACTAATTAAAAAAAAAAAAACAAAGAAGCAGCACTGTGATTTACACTACAATGCATGCTACTAGTCCCTAGTAGTAGTATTATTTCTTTTCTCTGAATGAAAAATTATATGTCCTTTTGGGCAGGAACGAAAAAATTATATTATGTGTTCAATCAATGTCTACTATTATTTATGATACGCAATACACACTGCAGCAAAAAAAGAAAAAAGAGAGAAGATATTTTTTTTATATTTTTCATAAATCAGAGATGCCATCACTTTAGAACAGTTACACAAGGATATAATAAAGAGCAGGGTTAATTATGTCAGATTCTTGTCTCGTTTGCAAGTATGCAACAAAACAGCTGCCATGGAAAATGTACTTTTGTTAACTTTTTCCTCGAATAATACCCCATATTCTCGTTCATTTCCTTTTTCCAGATAACTTCATTCCTCAGCTCCGCTTCACAACCTTTTTTTTTTTTTTTGTTTTCTTGATTTGCCAGTTTAGCTCTCCAGCTGAGCTAAATTATATACTCGAAACGAAAAATTATTCCATATATACATTCAGCTCTATAGTCCCTATCTTTCTCTTTCTACATCAGTTTTTGGTTGGCTGCATGTCTTGCAACGTTGTTCTTTGTTCCTGATCTGCTTGCTGATTGAGTTTTGCTGGTGGTTCTTCATTGGCATTCTTGGTGAGTGAGCCTATGAAGGTAAACTTGATGCTTCCGCCTCGAACTTGAATTCCCTGTCCAAGTTAATTGTCGCCTATTGGAGGATTTCCTACTATTATGTAAATTTTCTTTCTTTCTTTTTTTTTTTTTGGGGGGGGGGGGGGGGGGTGGGGGGGGGGAGGGAGAAGGGAATTGATCACGGGAACCCTCATCAGATGAGCTGGTTTATGTAACTGGAGAATTGACCCTCTCCTGCATTTGTGACTTACTGTTTCCTTCTTGCGCGGATAATTGCTTGGTCTGGTTGTCATTGTATTTTTCTTTTGAAGAAGAAATAAGAGTAGAAGAATCTTCTCTGCTTTCCTTCAGTTGAGGGAGGGTGGCAATGAATAATATAGTGCAGCAGGGAAGAAGAGCCACGGATCTTCTGCTTCTGGTGGCATTGGTATTATTGATTTCTGTCAGAGAAATAGAAGCTCAGTCCAAGCCTTTTCTGATAAATTGTGGTGGGAATTCCAGTGTTATTGTTGATGGAAGGAGATGGATGGGTGACCTGGTCCCTGATAACAATTTCACAGTCAGTTCTCCTCCTACTGCTGCTTCCACCTCCACACTGGGCGGTGATTCAGATTTTGAGCCACTCTATAAAACTGCCCGGATCTTTACCACTGCTTTGAACTATACATTCCAAGGATTGCAGGGAAACTATTTTGTCAGACTGCATTTTTGTCCATTTCCATTTGAGAATCACAACGCAAACGAGTCCTCTTTTGAGGTTGTGGCAAATGGTCTGCAACTGCTGTCAGAGTTCAATGCCCCTCGAGAAATTGCAGACAAGAATTCTAACTTGCAGACTTCTAAGAGCAATTCAAGTTCACTCTCCTTGGTCAAAGAGTACGTTCTTGGGCTCAAATTGGATTCCCTCGTGATTGAGCTGATCCCGTCCAAGGGTTCATTTGGGTTTATTAATGCCATAGAGATTGTCCCCGCACCAGACAATCTTCTTGAAGACTCAATCAGTAAAGTAGGTGATGGTAACTATGCAAATCTCAGCTTGAAAGGACAGGGGATGGAAGCTATGTATAGGTTGAATGTTGGAGGTCGTGAGATTGTGTCAAGCCAGGATTCAGATTTATGGAGGACTTGGGAAGTGGATTCCAGCTACATGATCACAGCAAATGCTGGTGTTGAAATCAGCAACAGTTCAAATATCACCTACGCTTCCAGCAACTATTCCTCTGTGGCTCCTCTTCTTGTCTATGAAACAGCAAGAACTATGTCCAACACGGAAGTGTTTGAGAAAAGGTTTAACATGTCTTGGAAGTTTGAAGTTCATCCTGATTTCGAGTATATAATTCGCCTACATTTTTGTGAGCTGGTGTATACCAAGGCCAACCAAAGGATCTTCAGGATCTACATAAACAACAAAACTGCTGCAGAAAACTTTGACGTCTATGCGAGAGCTGGTGGCAGGAACAAAGCATACCATCAGGACTATATTGACATGGTTTCTTCCAAAACCAGCACTCTTTGGATTCAACTTGGTCCTGACACTGCGGTTGGTGCTTCAGGTACAGATGCTCTCTTAAACGGTCTAGAAGTTTTCAAACTGAGCCGAAATGGGAATCTTGCCTATGTTGATAGAGTTGATTCAAGGGTGGATTCCGTAGGAAAATCAAAACCTTGGATTCTTTGGTTGGGGATTGGAGCAGGTGTAGTTTTTGTTCTCATTCTTGCCATGACATGTGCTGGGGTCTTTTACTTCTGCAAGAACCGAAGAAAAGAAGCCGGTGACACCAAAGATAAAGCTCCAGGGTGGCGGCCATTATTCTTGCATGGTGCTGTTGTAAGCAGCATAGGTAATGCCAAGGGAGGGGCACAAAGTCTCAATGGATCTGCGACATCCAGAGTAGGCAAACGCTTTACAGTGGCTGAGATTCGTGCAGCAACAGACAACTTTGACGAGAGTTTGGTGATTGGAGTTGGAGGGTTTGGCAAAGTGTACAAAGGGACGACTGACGATGGAACACTTGCTGCAATCAAGCGCGCAAACCCACATTCAGAGCAAGGCCTAGCTGAATTTGAGACGGAGATTCAGATGCTCTCAAAGCTAAGGCACAGGCATCTGGTTTCCTTGATTGGCTTCTGTGATGAACAAAGTGAGATGATCTTGGTTTACGAGTACATGGGAAATGGTACTCTTAGGAGTCATCTCTTTGGAAGTGATCTCCCTCAATTGTCATGGAAGCAGCGCTTAGAAGTATGCATTGGTGCTGCAAGGGGTCTCCATTACCTCCACACAGGGGCGGACCGAGGAATCATCCACAGGGATGTTAAGACCACCAACATACTTCTTGACGAGAGCTTTGTAGCAAAAATGGCTGATTTTGGACTGTCTAAAACTGGTCCTGGATGGGACCATACTCACGTTAGTACAGCTGTGAAAGGGAGCTTTGGATACCTTGATCCAGAATATTTCCGCCGGCAGCAGCTAACCGAGAAATCTGATGTTTACTCTTTTGGTGTGGTGTTGTTCGAGGTTGTCTGTTCCAGAGCTGTTATAAATCCCAGCTTGCCTAAGGATCAAATCAACCTTGCAGAGTGGGCAATGAAGTGGCAGAGGAAGAAGTCACTTGAAACCATCATTGACCCACGTCTCAAAGGAAATTACTGCCCTGAATCCATGAAAAAATTTGGGGAGATAGCGGAGAAATGCCTTGCCGATGAGGGGAAGAATCGGCCTACCATGGGGGAGGTTCTGTGGCATTTGGAGTATGTGTTGCAACTTCATGAAGCTTGGCTGCGTGCTAATGCTTCAGAAAATCCAGAATCCAGTAGTCAAGCAGTGGAATACCAAGAACAAAGACTATAGACTCAAAACCCTGCTTATTCGGGGTGAAGAGAATGCTTAGACACCAAAACTGATCAAGAATGATGGAAAATTGGCTGGCTGGAGTATGAGGAGTTCTGGCAACAGCTGCTGTTGTTACAAAGCTTTTTATGGTTATAAATTCTTTATTTTTTGTTCTTTTCTTATTCAATTTGATCTTGAATTTTATGGCTATTATATCCATATTAACCTTGTAGTGAAGGGCGAAAATTGTGACATACCAATGAATTAGTGTTCCACATTTCAGTATTTGTAATATATAGCTGCTTGCTGTGTTTCTTCAGGTTGATATGTTCAACTGTTTATTTAGTAGATACGGTGGATTCATTTTTTGGCCATCAAGATGTTGGCTGCAGTGAGGAAGGAATGTTGTTAGTTCTCTTTGTTCTTAAAATTGCTGTTTAATTTTCTCCATTGTCTTCTTCTTTTTGGGGGAAAGGATCACCGCTGTTATTATTATTATTTTTTTTTCCAGTGTAGGGGTTGTGATTATGAATGCAGGAAATATATAAATCAAATGTAAACAATCAACCTGAAAATTGGATGCCGAACAAAATCACAATTTAAAAAGAACAATCATTTATGTTCCAAAATTAAATTAGCAATGCATACTAAGAGAGAGAGAGAAGAGAAGCATAATAAGAAACCCACTTTCAGAGAGAAAGAAGTGTCCAAGACATCCTTGAGAGAGGTTCCTGCTTCTCTCTAAAAAAGACCTCATGTCAACCAATAGTATCACGAACAGTCAAACACAAGTGTCAGAAGCTGCTACTGAACCTACCCCAAACGACGGGGAAAACAGGGCCAAAAAGGTGAGACTAAAGGAGAACGAAGAGACCTATGACCCGGGACCTCAGATCTGTGATGTAGCCATGGAAGAGAAGAGGGTCTCCTATAAAGACAAGCTAGTTGGGGACAAGTCTCAAGGAGAGGATGACGACCCTTGGGCTTTTGATGATGAACCAATCTGTGAGTAGGGGGACATCATGGTTCTAGAAGATGAAGATGGGGATAGTCTTATCAGAGGCCTTCAAACGAAGATTTGAGAAGCCTTGGGAGAATGCCGTCGTAGTGAAGCTGCTTGGCCGGGAGATTGGATATCGAGCCCTTCAATCCAAGATACAAACGATGTGGAAACCTGCTGGCCCCTTTCATATCATTGATTTGGAAGGTAATTTCTACATTATCAGATTCTCAGATAGCCGTGACTATATGCATGCTTTAATAGGGGGTCCCTGGGCAATTTATGGGCATGCTTTATGTGTCCAACCATGGAGCAGAGACTTCAGAGCGGAGATTGGGAAAGTGGACAAGACTGTTGTCTGGGTTCATTTTCCCAGAAATCCAGTAGACAAATACCATACTCAGGTGCTGAGAACTCTGGGGAACCGGATTGGTTTCACCATCAGGATTGATATCAAGACAAAGAGTCAAACTCGGGCTAAGTTTGCAAAAGTCGCTGTGGCTGTCGACCTATCAAAGCCGCTGAAAGGCAAAGTCAAGTTGGATGGCGAATTTTTTAAGGTTGTCTATGAGGGTATCTCACAGATCTGCTTCACCTGTGGCCTGTACGGTCACTCATCCGCCCTATGCTCTTACCATAATGCTAGAAAAGGAGGTGAAGCTAGTGGATCTACTGTGCCCGTGCTGCCCTCAGCATTGGCAACCAATTCTAAAACACAGACTCCACCATCGACGCTGGCGCCCCTTCAAGGAAAGGAAAAGGATGTGGGAGAGTGGATGGTGGTGGCCAAGCGTCCCCGGAAACCGAGCAGGAAGGCCTTAGAATCGGCTACCCAGGTAACCCGTTCTGCCCCTACTGGTGTAACCGGTAACCAGTGTCAAACATTGGAAAATAAGCTTGATTTCTGTTTGTGGGAACCAACTCCACCTACCCAACCAAGTCCACCTACTATGAGTCAAATCATAACTACAAAAGCCCAAACTAAGTCCATCAATAATGCCATATCCAATAAACCCCAATCAACCAACAGGAAAACCCAACTTAACAAATCAGCCCACCCTCAACCCAGGCCGTATTGGAAGAGAAATCCATTAAAGGACATCTCTAACCAAACCACAATGGCTTCCCTAAGCCCATCCACATCGACCAGCCCAGTAACACCAAAGACAGCAAACCCGATCCAACCCAAGGTTCTTATTCGCATCAATTCACCAGTCACCCACCAGCCCAAACCAGAACACTCAACTATTGCCTTAGACGAATCCTCTCATAAACTTGTCTACTCAAAGGTACCTACAGACCCCGCCCTTCCTTACACCGTTCCTTCTCAAACCTCTAATCCATCCACACACATACCCTCCCACCACCCTTAACCCTCTAAACCACCTGACCCAGTGGAGTCTATACATTTGAGGCCACATATGGGGCCAGCACTAGTGGAACCAATATTAGTACCTGACGACAGAAATACAGGGACTTTCCAAAAGAACCATGATGGGAAGGCTATACAGGGACCCAGTTTGATGGAAGTAAAAGTAGCTCCCCAGGAGGGGGCCCATTTTGTCTCGAACATTTGAGCTCAGCCTGTTATGGCATTTTTGTATACCTTATTTATGAATCCAATTATAGTATGGAATTGCCAGGGTACTAGCAAGAGGAAGTTTGCTAGATTATATAAACAGCTTCGCAAAGACCACAAACTGGAAGTATTGGCAATTTTTGAACCCAGGATCAGTGGGTGAAGAGCTGATCAGGTCATTCGCAAGCTACAGTATCCAAACTCACATCGTATAGAAGTAAGGGGTTTTGCTGGAGGGATCTGGTTGCTCTGGGATGAAACCCGGGTGAAAGTCTTGATTTTGTTCAACCACCTGATGCGTGTCTGCTATCCTGCAAGTGCATAGGGTTGTTGTAGTACTTTTATCAAGGTCGTATCCACAGGGACTGGGTTGAATCTGTTTTCCTTCAATTTCGGAGAAACTAGACTTGAAAACAATTAAACAAGAGTGGATTGGATGATTAATGATTAAAACTAAAAATGAGCAGTAAGGTAAATATAACAGCAAATTAAACGAGGAAGAGATCAGAAATGGTGAGTTCTTAGGCATCCGGGTTCCACATGTCCTGATTTATGCTTATAAATTTCTCAACAGCATCATCACAGGCTGAGCCTGTGGATGAGGCTGTGACTAATTAGATGTCTTGTCAGGGCTCCCAACCTGAGGTACTATCAACGGCTTTCGATCTTATTGATAGTTCCCTAAGCTTCCATCTACCCCCTGACACTAGAGTAAACGTCCACTTAAGGATGAAGTTTAATGTTGGTGCTAATACCCACAGTCTCTCCCTATCTTCTTTCGAATGTCTAAGGAGTGAAGGCTGACTATTGTAGGTCTAGCACTCCTGGCTTCTCCTTTTGGTCCTTCACCAAGCTGCTACTAAATTAAGAATATGCCACCCAATAATCAATCAAGAATCAAATTAGGAGTTGGGTTATCTCTTGACTATACTGTCAAGGAATGAGGCTGTGCCCATGCTGTCGACAGACATGTGGTCAATTATAAGATTGGTTCTTGCAGGCACTCTCAACCTATACTACACCCTTTTGCTTTCGCTCACAGGTGCCTCTCATGGTTCTCATCTCCCATGTGCTTTCGCATTGGTCAAACTCAGGGGATTAAGATTGGTGTTGAGGCTAATTCCTCATTTAGTTTCTAACCCATCACAAGTTGAAAACTAAGAGTTTGTTGCTATTGTTCGAGTAGCTATAGTTTCTCCTTTCGGTCCTTCACCTAGCTACCTGTGTTCATGCATTAGTTTGATCAAAACCTAGACATGTAGAAAGCTCTCAACAACTAAAGCAAGAAAAAGGGTTAAGAAGATGAGCAATTTTATTTTGCAAAAATCAGATACATGCTTCCCCCTTCAACCTAAGAAGGGGTTGTTTAGTTCATACTCAAAATTACAAAACAGATGGGTATATGTGATGGCATAATTTCTGGAACAATTTGGAGGCTAGGGGCGACACGATTTCTGCCCAGAAAAGGGTGCAGATTCGTGTTTCCCCTTGAACCCGTGGTGTTTCTGGGTTCTTCCTCTGTTCCAGAAATTCTGCAAGTTCTTGTATTTCCTGAGTTTTTCTCTGGATTCCTCGATGCTTTCCAGCATGCCTTTCTCTTCTTCCCTTCGCCCTTTCTGTAGGTGCAGCTCCTCTGTTCTTCTTCCTCCCAACTTGTTGGAGAGTATGGGCGTTTGGGCAAGTTGGCTTAGCAATCCTCCAGTGTGTGTTGTCAGGATAGGCGTGATGGGCAGGAACTTGATTGGTGGACTGTGAGTTCCAAGGTGCCCCTTTGAGGAGGATAAGAGTTCTTTAAGGTAGATTCCCTCTGAGTGGCATGTGCCTATTCCTTTTTCCCTAGAAAGTGCTCTAGGAATGTCAGGAGAATGCTTGTTTATGTTAGTGGAGCATGTAGTGCAAGTGGCGCAATTTTATATTATTCCTGAAATTTTTGGGTTTTGCAGGACGCACAGCATGAGGCTGTCGTCACACAGGCTGAGGCTGTGCAAGGTTCAATTGCAGTCCTCCTTCGACTTCTTCTTTGGTTGGTTTCTGCCTCTACTGCTGATAATGAGGTGTCATGAAGACTTCCTGGAAACGATCGGGGACAATGAGCCTTAGTGGAAATCTTGCGATTTGCAGGTGGAATTAGGCTTTTAATTGGGTTCGTAATGAACAACAGCCTCAGGAATAGCCTCAAGGGTTCTGTAACAGGCTCATGCTGTGGCAAAGGCTGTTTCTTCAAATTCTTCAATGAAATCTTCCCAAATTGGTTGAAATGCACCTGAAATTACTAATTATGCAGTAAAGGGTAGGAATACAGAAAATACGATGGAATTATGCATAAGAGGCATATAATCATGAAGGAATGAGCATATATCATGCCTAAAATCATGCCTAAAACTATGCATATTTCACATGCATCAAAATACCCCAAACTGAAGATTTTGCTTGTCCTCAAGCAAACAGAAGAATAAAAGGAGGCATGATTTAAAGGAGAGAGAAGGCTAATTTCAATGCATCGAGTTTTCACTATGCTTCTCCCTTGTGATGTCTCAATTTAAGCATTCTTAAATTTTCCTCCAAAACTGCATCAATCTCAATCAAATTCCTTGTCAGTAGATTTTTGTCATAAAAATTCGCAGGAATAATCCTTCAACTAACCTCCAGTCATCTGTCGTCAAATGGATCTGCCAAAATCATTTTTCGATAAGTGAAAACATTACCTCATATGCAGACCCATTATCACTTATCTCCACTAATGTGCAAAAGTAATCAAGCAAGGAAGGAACTCCAGGACTTTTCTGTGTTGTGTCGAGGCTAGGGTGATGTTCGTCAATGGATGGTGGATGGACTGAGCAAAAGTTGGTGGTTTGTGAACTCGAAACCTCCAGTTTATTTTGTTGACATTCTGAGGCTGTATAGGGACTGTTGACTCTATATCCCTTGCGTTTTCATGCTACCAGAGGCTCAATGTATCCTCTTGTGTTGAGATGGAGTTTGATTCACAAAATGTTTCGTTTCTCCTAATTTCTCTTTCCCATGTCTTTCTTTTTTTTTTTTCTTACTGGCTGCCTCGTTTTTGTTCTATGAACTTGAATTTTTTTTTTTTTTGCAGCTGGGAAGAGGGCAGTACAAGATGTGTGGTAGCATTCTGGGTATGTATTTATTAAGTGCAAACAGCCTCAGATGCTTGGTAGGATTGAATCTTGTTCACAGACTCATCAACAAGGTGAGGCTGTTGGAATGAAATTGTGCCTTAGCACATGATGGCCCCTGTTTCGGCTTCAAGTAGCTGAGGTGAGGTGAAACAGGGTGAAGGAATAAATTGGGGCCATCCCAGTAGGCTCAAATGGGGTTGCAATGGACAGATGAGTGTGGTATAGATTTATATGGTCTGTTGGGTATGCAAAAGATGGCCTAGATCCTTTCCTTGCTTGAAGAACTCTTACTTGTATTTCGCCTTAACAAGGATAAGGATCTGTTCTGAAGGTAGATAGGTTGAGCCTGTGGCATTTTGAAAACTATTTAGCAAGATTATTCTTACCTGACAGATTCATGGAGTGCAATTGTTTGATTGTACCTGTTTTGCTTATTTTGAAAATGAAGACAAGTCCTGAGATTAAAGATTGAGCAGTATTAAATGGAAAAGGGAAAGAAGCATAAATATTATGACAGGCTCACACTGTGGAAAAGCATAATGAAGAACAGAATAGCATTGAAATTTCATTGTTCTCAGAAAAATACACAAGGCAAAATTGCACCCTAAAAATACCCCAAACTGAAAATTTTGCAGTGTCCTCACTGCTGAAACTAAACAGAAAAATGGGTGCAATGTTAAAACAAATGCAAACCAGAGAAACACACGTAATCGAAAATGAAAGACAAAAGTGCTGCAAAAATACCCCAAACTGAAAGTTCTATCCTATGTGGTGTGGTTGAGCATCCTAAAGCTAGATTAGAGGTGCTGAAAGTTCGTCATAAGCTCAGCCTGTGTTGAGGCTGTGCAAGCATTAAAGTACTTTTTGCAATGAAATGAATAAGACTTAAAATCGAAAAGGGTATAGAAGGACTTCCCTGATGAGTCTCTGACTTGATGACTCCTTCCTCCATCGAGTTGCAGCAATTGATTGTTTAAAAAAAAAGAGACACATAAAACAAAAACAAAACAAAATAACCAAATGGAAATTAATGAAAGGCAAGGGAAATAAAAAAAATTACCTCGCTTGGGTTGCCTCCCAAGAAGCGCTTCTTTCATGTCTTGTAGCTGGACATCCTCCTTGTTTAGGTGATTGGAGGGTTCTGAGCAGATTGACTCTCCCTGAAAATGTCCATGGTAGGGTGATAGATTTTTACCTTTTTACGATGGACCATGAACGGGCTGACCCCGTCACCATCAATTTTCATTTCTCCACGAGACAAACAATGAAGAATGTTAAATAGACCAGACCACTTGGATCGTCTCTTATCCCAAAAAAGGATTTGGTCTTCTTTCTTGAAAGCACGCTTGATTTTTTTTGACCACTGTGCCTTTTTGTTGTTCTTTCCTTGTAAACTATGGCGTTCCCATTTATATCCAAATGCACTTCATTCAATTCTGGAGGAAGGGGTTTTATCTGAATATTTGGTGCAAGATCGTCAGCTCCAATTTGATTGATAGGCAGCTGTGGCTGGACAGGCTGGTGGACGGGCTGGATAGGCTGAGGCTGTGTTGGGCCTATCGTTTTGGCTTAATGTTGTCATCAATAGTGTCAACCTGGTAGCAGGTGTCGAAGCTCAAATTTGACTTAGGGGCCTGGAGCATACTGAAATTCATCGTATTTTCTCAAATTCTCAGTGTCACCCTTCCTTCCTCAACATCAATCAATACCCTAGTCATGGCAAGAAAAGTTCTCCCTAGAATGATGGGTGTGTGGGCATCTAATGCCATATCCATGACCACAAAGTCAACAGGAATAAAGAAGTCATCAACCTTCACAGGCACATCCTTTAACACTCCCACAGGATACACAAGTGATCGGTCAGCAAGTTGGATTTTCATCCTTGTGGTCTTGATGTTTCCAAGGTCCATACCTTGAGTGATGGAAAGTGGCAGCAAGCTCACACTAGCCCCTAGGTCGCATAGGGCCCCTTCGATCTTCTTGCTCCCAATATTACATGGAATTATAAAACTCCCTGGGTCTGAGCATTTTTTGGGTGCCTGATGTTGAATGAGAGCGCTTCCATGGGCTGTCATAGCTACAGTCTCAATATCATCAATGGTTCTCTTCTTTGTCAAAATCTCCTTGATGAACTTAGCATATGAAGGCACCTGTGTCACCACGTCACTGAAAGGAACATTCACATATAACTTTCTTAGTATTTCCTTGAACTTACTAAATTGCTTTTCCAATTTGGCCTTGTGGTACACTTCTGGGTATGGGAGTAGAGGTTGGTATGGTCGGATAGTCTGGGGCTGTTTCTCTGCTTTCTTCGTGCAAACAGCCTCAACCACAGGCTCAACGACAGGCTGGGCCTGTGTCTGCACTGTCCGTTCCAAGCTGGATGTTGATGTTGTCTGCTCCACAGCATCAGGCTGTCTTGGTGCTGTACCCCTTAACTCCTCTTCACTGCGAAGGATTACGGTGTTGCAATGTTCAATCCTCGGGTTCTCCACTGGTTTCCCTGGAAGGGCTCCTTGTTGATTGGTGGTCGTCGAGGCTTGTTGGGCAATTTGGTTCTCGAGGATTCTGTGGTGGGATTTGATTTGACTAATTTCCTCTCTCATTTTGTTCTGGTTTGCCAATATGGACTGCAGTATGCTCACCATGTCCGTGTTGTTGCCTTGCTGTCCTCCTTGGTTCTGCCTCTGGTACTAGGGCTGTCCGCCTTGATGTTGTCGCTGAAATTGGGGCTGTTGTGGGATTCCTTCTTCATTTGGTCCCCTCCAAGAAAATTTTGAATGATTCTTCCAAGATGGATTATAAGTGTTCCCATATAGCCCTTGCTTTTGCTGGATGAAAATTGCTTGCTCAGAATCACACTCGGTAAAAAGTGGGCAATTGGACGTGCAGTGAGGTCCTCCACATCCTTCATAGTCTGAGGCTGTGGATGTGGCTGCTTTGACTTGAGCTGTCCCTAATTGTTTTCTGAGGGCTTCAATCTCTGCCTCTAGCTTGGTTACTATGTCTACTCTAATTATTCCGGATGCCTTGACTCCTCTGATCTGGGTTTTCCTTTTGGACAGGGCTTCAAGAATGGCAACTCCATCATTGTAGTCCTTGTCCAGAAATGAACTATTTGCCATTTTGTCGAGGGTGTTCTCGTCTTTATCACTTAGGGCGCAATAAAATTGCTCAAGCTGCACGGCCTCATCAATTCTGTGGTTTGGGCATCTCCTCAATAATCCTTTGAAGTGCTCCCAAGCATCACGAATTGATTCATCATAGCGTTGGGAAAATCCTATCACCTGCTGCCTCAAATTTGTAGCTTTGCTCGATGGGTCTCCTTTAAGAAAGCTCTAACCAGGCTGTCCCAATCTGTGAAATGGCCTGCCTCATGGTTGTTAAGCCATTCGAATGCTGCATCTCTGAGTGAGAATGGAAATACCCTCATATACAGCTGCTCCTTGGTCATCCCGGCTATGTTTACAGTGCTACACACCCGCAAAAAATTCTGCAAGTGTGAATTTGGGCCTTCTGAGGGTAAGCCTCCAAATGTGCGCCTCTCCAACATGCTGAGCAGGTTTGTTCTGATCTCATAGGGGGCGTCGACATCTGGGATGCCTATGCTGTTGTGGATGATGGTGGTGGGTGGTAGTAGGAGCTGTGACATGGGGATGTAAGGTCGCACAGACTAAGCCTGTTCAACCTCTGGGTGTGCTCCTTCGTTGAGTCTGTTCACCATATTTTGTTGCTTCTGCTTGCTCTTCTTGCGAAACTCACGGGCTGTCCTTTCAATCTCCTGGTGGAAGGTTAGAAATAGCCTCTTGCTCCTGGTTTGGGGCATGCACCACTTGAAAACTTTAACTTGGAAAAAAAAGGGGTTAAGTAACAAAAAGCCTAATAAGTCAAAAATAGAAAGTAAAAGATTCAAGCACCAGTCCCCAGCAACGGCGCCAAAAACTTGATGCGTGTCTGCTATCCTGCAAGTGCACAGGATTGTTGTAGTACTTTTATCAAGGTCGTATCCACAGGGACTGGGTTGAATTTGTTTTCCTTCAATTTCGGACAAACTAGACTTGAAAACAATTAAACAAGAGTGGATTGGATGATTAATGAGTAAAACTAAAAATGAGCAGTAAGGTAAATATAACAGCAAATTAAACGAGGAAGAGAACAGAAATGGTGAGTTCTTAGGCATCCGGGTTCCACATGTCCTGATTTATACTTACAAATTGCTCAACAGCATCATCACAGGCTGAGCCTGTGGATGAGGCAGTGACTAATTAGATGTCTTGTCGGGGCTCCCAACCTGAGGTACTATCAACGGCTTTCGATCTTATTGATAGTTCCCTAAGCTTCCATCTACCCCCTGTCACTAGAGTAAACGTCCACTTAAGGATGAAGTTTAATGTTGGTGCTAATACCCACAGTCTCTCCCTATCTTCTTTCGAATGTCTAAGGAGTGAAGGCTGACTATTGTAGGTCTAGCACTCCTGGCTTCTCCTTTCGGTCCTTCACCGGACTGCTACTAAACTAAGAATATGCCACCCAATAATCAATCAAGAATCAAATTAGGAGTTGGGTTATCTCTTGACTATACTGTCACGGAATGAGGCTGTGCTGGACACAGCCTGATGCTGTCGACAGTTGCAGGCGCTCTCAACCTATACTTCACCCATTTGCTTTCGCTCACAGGTGCCTCCCATGGTTCTCATCTCCCATGTGCTTTCGCATTGGTCAAACTAAGGGGATTAAGATTGGTGTTGAGGCTAATTCCTCAATTGGTTTCTAACCCGTCACAAGTTGAAAACTAAGAGTTTGTTCCTGTTGTTCTAGTAGCTATGGTTTCTCCTTTTGGTCCTTCACCTAGCTACCTGTGTTCATGCGTGGGTTTGATCAGAACCTAGACATGGAGAAAGCTCTCAACAACTAAAACAAGAAAAAGGGTTAAGAACATGAGCAATTTTATTTCGCAAAAATCAGATACATGCTTCCCCCTTCAACCTAAGAAGGGGTTGTTTAGTTCATACTCAAAATTACAAAACAGATGGGTATATGTGATGGCATAATTTCTGGAACAATTTGGAGGCTAGGGGCGACACGATTTCTGCCCAGAAAAGGGTGCAGAATCGTGTTTCCCCTTGAACCCGTGGTGTTTCTGGGTTCTTCCCCTGTTCCAGAACTTCTGCAAGTTCTTGTATTTCCTGAGTTTTTCTTTGGATTCCTCGATGCTTTCCAGCATGCCTTTCTCTTCTTCCCTTCGCCCTTTTTGTAGGTGCAGCTCCTCTGTTCTTCTTCCTCCCAACTTGCTGGAGAGTATGGGCATTTGGGCAAGTTGGCTTAGCAGTCCTCCAGCGTGTGTTGTTAGGATAGGCGTGATGGGCAGCAACTTGATTGGTGGATTGTGAGTTCCAAGGTGCCCCTTTGCAGAGGATAAGAGTTTTTAAGGTAGATTCCCTCTGAGTGGCATGTGCCTATTCCTTTTTCCCTGGAAAGTGCTCTGGGAATGTCAGGAGAATGCTTGTTTATGTTAGTGGAGCATGTAGTGCAAGTGGCGCAATTTTATATTATTTCTGAAATTTTTGGGTTTTGCAGGACGCACAGCATGAGGCTGTCGTCACACAGGCTGAGGCTGTGTAAGGTTCAATTGCAGTCCTCCTTCGACTTCTTCTTTGGTTGGTTTCTGCCTCTACTGCTGATAATGAGGTGTCATGAAGACTTCCTGGAAATGATCGGGGACAATGAGCCTTAGTGGAAATCTTGCGATTTGCAGGTGGAATTAGGCTTTTAATTGGGTTCGTAATGAACAACAGCCTCAGAAACAACCTCAAGGGTTCTGCAACAGGCTCATGCTGTGGCAGATGCTGTTTCTTCAAATTTGTTAATGAAATCTTCCCAAATTGGTTGAAATGCACCTGAAATCACTAATTATGCAGTAAAGGGTAGGAATACAGGAAATACGACGGAATTATGCATAGGTGGCATATAATCATGAAAGAATGAGCATATATCATGCCTAAAATCATGCCTAAAACTATGCATATTTCACATGCATCACCACCCTCAATTCATGAATGTCAGAGTTGAAGGCATGAATTCTTCTTTCCTCTTCTCTGTCGTTTATGGGTGCCCAAAAGAAGGTTGGAGGAGGTATCTATTGAGGAATTTATTAGCGCTCGCTGCCACCATTGATGAACCATGGTTGGTGGCGGGCGACTTTAATGCAGTATTGAAGGGGTCTGAAAGGAGGACTCGTTTTGGCAGACCAGGGCAAGCCAATTCCATGTTTGTTGATTGTTTTTTGAAAGCTAATCTCTTGGATATGGGATTTACAGGAAGCATATTTACATGGAAAAGTGGTAACCAAAGCGCCAGACAGGTTCCTACGCAACAGTGCGTGAAGAACCCACTTTGAAGAAGCTTCGGTATATCATTTACCCTGAGAGGGATCAGATCATTGCCCAGTGCTGTTGCGTAATGGTTCCAGCCCACCTCTGATGGCCGACCGTCCTTTCAGTTTCCAGGCAGTATGGCTCACAAATCAGGATTTCCCAAAATTTGTTGCTGATAACTGGGACGACTCCCTGAATTTCCATGATACAGTGCAGAAGTTGACAACGGAAGCTAGGAAGTGGAATAGGGAATTTTTTGGCAATATCTATATGAAGAAGAAGAGACTTGATATATTTATTATACCTGCTGGGTCCAATATGGGGAGAGCCAAGGCCCGAGGACCGAGTCCGAGCCCATCAAGTCTAATTTGTCCGAGAAGCCTGTCTACAAGGCACCCGCTTTATAAATACCCCCTAAGGCCTGTTTTATTCGATATGATGTAACTTAGAAAATCTAGGCCCGGGCACTATTCACGCCCCTTTTCCCTGTAATCGAACCCGAACATTTAATGAAAATACACACCCCCTATTTTCGATTTACATTAGTGGCAACTCCGCTGGGGACGACGATCGATCCATTCATCCCTGTTCAAACAACAACAACCGCTAACAATGAAGAAAATCTGAATGGTTCTCTACGTCAAAAATAAAGAACCAGCTCGTCCGAAGGGCAATGATCCGCAGACGAATAGATTCATTCAAAAAACAATGGATCCATCGAGATCCAGCAAATCAAACAACGAATCCAACAGATTCAGCAAACAAAACAACAACGACGAATAGATCCATTCATGAAGCAACAAAATCAAACAACAATCCGGGACGGACAGATTTATTAACAAAATAACGGATCCAACAAAACCAATAGATTCAACAAATAATCAACACAATCTAAGAAGAACAGGTAGATAAAGAAAAAACGAAGCTGACTCGAGGAGAGGGGAAGGGGATGCGAGACGAATCCGTCCAGATCTGTCGAAGCCCTTAGAAGCTCCAACATACGAGTCGCCGAAGGGGAGGAGTCCCTTTGGATAGCCTCGATGCCGCCATTACTGCTGCACATCACCGGAAAAGGGGCGAGCTCGAGGTGAATCTCCATGGGCCGCCTCAAGCCCCGTGGTCACTACTGGAGACGCTGCAGAGGTATAGAATATCCCTCATGCGCCTTGCTGACCGCCGTGAAGCAATTCACGGTCGCAGGTGACATTGGAGAACGGATCTGCTCGCCGGCACTTAGAGGCCTCCAACCTCACCCTTTTGAAAGCGCATCAACACTGCTGAGAAGGGAAGCAGTGGAGAAAAGAAGCCGCCACCCATGTCCTTGATCTATCACCAACTATAGGAGGCGAGCTCGTGAAGCGAGCAACGGGTGTGAAGAAAAACCAAAGAAGAAGGACGCGTGTGGAGGAAAAGAAAAGAAAGAAAAGAGAAGAAAGGAGGAGAAAAGAAAGAAAAATGCATGACAGCTTCAAAACAAAAAGTGGGAGGGAAATGGGGTGCCATGGAGTGTGGACAGCACCTCACACCCGACCCAGAACTCGTGGAGGCCCTCATGCAGTGAGTGGACCTTGCCAAGTTCATAAAAATTAGAATGTATATGTATGTATATATAATCAGGTTAATAGGTCTTAAGCAAATTTTATAGATGATCGGGAAGGAATAAATATGGTGCTTCTTGGAGATGCTTGCAAAAAATAAGTCCAGAAAGCTGGACTTAGAAAGTCATCAATAATTATAAAGTATAACAGGTGCTCTTGAAATTTTTTCTATGGCCCTTTAACATATCAAAGAAGAACAGATATTGCAGTTTGAACTTGGACCAGGAAGCCCACGCATGTGGACTAATATTTTCAGATTTCTTGAGAAAAAAATATAATTGTTAAATACATAAAATAAAAATTATATACTCTTAAAGCTTTGGACAGGTTCACGACATTAAAACAAAAGGGAGCGAGGAGCAGGTGCTCGTAAATCTCTTGCTAAGAAGGAACAGGACTCGATGGGTCACACACACCTTCAGCAATACCTCACCATCACCAACGGTCCGACACCAGGTCGTGTTGGATCAACAGGCCCTGTAAAGAATAGACAGAACCCTATCCTATCTAGGATCTACAGTTCAGGTTCTTTTAATGTTTACACTGCATACGCATAATATAATAATATTATGTGTTAACTATGGTTAAATTACAATGATAACATTATTATGTTCATTTATTTCGCACACTAGTCTGCATATTTAATTTCATATGTCGCATCTATATTTGCAGACAGTGCTAATTTGATCACCGAAAATACCATAAAAAATATCTAAATGACTTATCTTTTATTTTATCTGTTACTGTAATGTGCGCTTGAAAGCATATGATATTATAATCCATATCATTATATTGCATGAGTATTTCATGGTCTATTCGATAAACTACGATGTGTATAATTATCATGCAAAACTAGTAGAAATTAGCCTTGGCACAATATTTATAAATATGCCTTTTGATGTAATTTTATTTCGGGCAGGGGTATACTCACGAGGTATCTTCCCAGATGAAAAATATAAGTTATTAGATCTACGAAATTTTTTTTAAAGGTCCATTAAAAAAAGGCAGCTTAGGTTCAACGAGGATCCCAATAAGAAACCGATGGGTACTCAAAGTGGATACTGAAAGATTCTCAACAAAATCATTTATCACCAAAATGCATACATCAAAAGGCGAAACATGAACTAAAGCTAAGAAACTTCCTTGGGGATCTTAGTATGCAGGTCCTCTCTAATAATATCATTGAGAGGGAGGACAGGTCTTAACAAGAGGCCTAGGAGCAGGTCCATATCGAATGTCTATGTCTAAAAGTGAGGACCTGCTGGATAGAATAGCTTCTGGAGAACTCCAAAGGAGGTATCGTGCATCTCATGAAGCACAGATCAATTACAATTCAGGTTCATGTAAATGGACTAATAATTCTAAACAGATTCTGAACCATGAAGAAAGACAAGAACAGGTTCCAAAGACGCCATAGGAAGGTGGTGTAGGCCCTATGAAGCTTTCTTCACATCAATTAATTCTTGAGGGAACTTGAAAAGAGGCTAATGAAGCAGATCCAAAAGTTCGCAATTCTCCATTGACCCAATAGCAAGTCCTATCGGAATAGCAGGTCCTGCAGCAGTAGGGTCAAATTTGTCAAACTTCAAACCCATGAGCAAAATCACCCTCATGCCATCATTAAGGTTCTAATGCTCGAGAAATGAACAGATCCAAAGCTTTCGAGAAAGCAAAAACACTCAGTAATAGATGCTGCCAAGGTGATAGGTCCTTAACGAAGCTCCTATAAAGATGGAACGAAAAATAGAAGCTTGAACCTAAAAGAAAATCCAATGAAGGTCCAGAAGCTCCTGAAGGCAAAATGCTCAACAAAACTCTTGGAATAGGTGCATAATAAATGTCCAAGTAGTTGCACGAGGTTCTAAAGGAGGAGGCCCTCCTTCTAGCGCCATAAAGGTGAACAAACTCAAAGGGTTCCTCTAAAAGCAAGGCTCTAAGGAGAACTGCCATAAGGGTGAACAGATTCAAAGAGTTCCTATGGAGGAGTCATATGGCCTAGGACGCTCGAAACAAATGCAAATAGTGCTAGTGCATAGCCCCAACATATGCAAAATTCCAGCGAAACATATTTGCATGGTTAAGTGCAAAATGGGTTCCAGGTTCTAGGTTTCAAATTCTAGATTCCAAGATGAATAGGTCTAAAGAACCTTCAAACAAACATTGTTTATGCTTATATTAAACCTCAACAGGTGCTGGCTAGGCTCCCACGCCGAATATATAGGATGTCAAAGGACGTTCTATAGAAGATGCAATTATCAAAAAATGCTCCCGCAATGAATGCACTCGTCAAAGTCGAGAAGCTAAAAGCTGAAAAAATACTCTGTGAAGCCTTAAAGGAAATCACATAGGTGCGGAAAATCCAAAATAAAGAAAGCTGACAAACAAGGAGGTTCGCGTGAAGATGCCTGAACCTCGAGGAGTTTTGGTGGTGGCAACATAAGCCCCATGAAACCATGACAACAGTAATAAACTGTAGGTGAAGCTCTAAGAGAGATAGTTGGTGCCAATTAAGAATTCCTAGCAATTACTAGAAGCTCAAAGAAGCCTCAAGAAACTTTAATGAGTCAAATAATAGCGACTAGACATCTTATACAAGATACAAAGATACCAGCCGCGGAGGCTAGATGTTCAAAGGAGTTATACAAATAAGTATATCCAAAAGAAATTCCTACAGGGAAGACAAGTTTTTCAAATAAAAGCCTCTGCAAAGAAAAAGCGATGCCAAGGATGCTCTTGAAAGAAACCAATGATCAAGTCAACATCAGAAAGTGGAGGTTCACACCAATTAACAAAATTCAAAGAACAGAACCCGTAGAGAAGCTCGTACAAAAGCAGGAAACAAAGCTAAGCGCCAGGGAAAAGAGGAATCTAAGCTTCAAAGTTCACCTCAAAAGAAACATGCTGTAAGCAAAGCAAGAAAATTTTGGGAGAGGAGGATCATTATGAAAAACAAAACCAGGTTCCTGTCAAAGGCAAAAAGAAGATTTTCTTTTGAAAACAGGAAGCTTATTAGGAATCTGGTACGATGCAACGGCAACCACATGTTCTCTATGCAAATCATCAAAAACAAAAGCTTTAACACAAGCCAGAACCAGAATAGGTGTTAGTGCAATATGCCCAAAAGCCAATCAATGGATGATTGTACATAGTCAGGTAAATACATTAAGGTTATTCCAATAAATATGTTTATGAGATAAACGCTTGCACATATTTATAACCCTAGAATATTTTATATTCTTAAATGTCCCTAGTCGATTATTATTATGGATGGGTTGTAATAATAAATTAAGACTAGCGTATGTTGAGAATTATATGAGAAATGAATTCTACATAGGGGTACAAGTTAGAGAACTTGTGGACTGGACCGACCCAACATAAGAACACTACATGGAACGTTATATGATTGTCATTAGTGTTAGTAATATGCCCAAAAGCCAATCATGGATGTTCATTTATAGTCATGTACATACACTTTAAGGTTATTCCAATAAGTATCGTTTATGAGATAAACGCTTGCACATACTTATAACCCTAGTATATATATATATTTGATATGTATATTCTTAAATGTCCCTAGTCGGTTATTATTACGGATGGGTTGTAATAATA
>JAKUCV010004577.1:46361-56990 GCA_028386065.3 Turnera subulata
TGGTTGGACCGTGGTTGGACCAGGTCGTTTTGGGGTGGTTTGGTTCACTAAGCATCAGATTAGTGGAGCCATTATTGCAGCCTTGTGATGAATATTCCCACTAAGAGTTAGTGGAAACATGTTGGCCAAAGGTGTTGTCCACTTTGACATGCCTTTGTGAGTTGGCATGCACATGCTTTTGTCTAAGGCATTATTCTTCACATTTGGGTGGGTTAGAACGTTTTTGTGTCTGAAAAATTCAGAGGATTGAGCCTTGAGAAGTGTTCTTGAGAGCTTGAGAAAACATACACTTACCCCTTTCTTTGTGAAAGAAAAAGAACACCAAAAACACCACAAACACAAGTTCCCGGTTTTACTCTTGCTAGCACATCAGTCCGGGGAGCTCGTTCTTGGATTCGTGTGACGATTCCGGGAAGGTCACGGTTCGTGTGGATACTGTAGAGGAGCAGGTCTTCTTCTTGCTCTAACTGATTCGTTTCAGCCTTCGTCTTGGTCTAGATGATTCGTTTCAGCAGTTGGGTGAAAGACCTCAACCGAACAAGGTATGAAATTTTGTTATACGGTTTATATGCTTCACATGTGGTTCTTGGCTAAGTTTCCTTTGCTTCCGCTGCATCTTTTGCTTGTATATGATTGTCATATAGCCTAGGGAAACTTACAATTAGTGGTTCTTATATGTATTGTCCTTAGACCTGAGATCATCAAGGTTCCCGACATGTGAGTCATATACTTTGATATTACTCTTGGCTATTCGTAATTGAGTAGACCTTAGTGTAATCATTGGGTATATGATATAATGTGTAGTGGGTTTTGTATGATCAAGATGGGATTCGTCCAATCCTTATAACGAGTATATATTATCAGATGGGCCTCTTGATAGAGTTGAACTGTAAATGCATGGCCATGCTCGGATTGTGTGATATGGTGATATCATTAGTATCCGTTTTACACAGTTAGATCGGGGATCAAGAAACTTAGATTAAAATTATATGAGATTGACGTATTCCATGTCTCGTGTTTGATCTTGATAATGGGACGAAAGGACGATGACATGTTCCGAGGCATAATGAATCAGTACTGATCTTGTTTGGGTAGCAATGATGTGTTGCTAGACACCGCTCATTGTTTATAATTGTAAAATGAGATTTTACAATTATTGCCAAACGTTACAAGTGCCTAGAGGGTCACACACTTAGAACTGTTGATTCGAGCTGGTGGTTGAACCATGGTTCGACCAGGTGGTTGGACCATGGTTGGACCGTGGTTGGACCAGGATTAGTTTGGGTTGATTTGGTTCACTAATTGTCTGAATTATTGAACCAGATTAGATGCCTTGTGATGTGTAATTCCATTAATGCAAAGTGGAGACATAATTAGACTTGATAATGGTGGAATCTTAATCATGATGGATAATGGACCATTATGTTGGCCATTGTCTCTATTACTTTATGCATTAGTGCAGGTGGGTAATCAGATTATCTTGTCCTTGCAATTCTGAGGTCTTAAGACTTGAGTGAGTTCTTCAGACTTTGCAAGAACACACACACACACTCCTTTCTTTGAGAAAGAAAGAAAACACCACAAACACAAGTTCTAGCTCCCGGAAATCTGCAGCTAGCACTGTTGTTAGGGAGTGCTCAGGTTGGTAATCGTGAGACGATTTTCGGCTAGTTATCTACGGTTCGTGTGGATACCGTAGAGGAATCGGATTTCTTGTCTGGTTCTTGTTGATTCGTCACTACAGTTGAGTGAAAGATCTCAACCAAACCAGGTACGATTTTTGTTTATTCGGTTTACTCTGTTTCACATGGATCCTCCATGAGTACCGGGTCTTTCCGCTGCATTTTGATTGTCAAGTTTGCATGCCCGGTTACTTACAGTGGTAGGGGAGCCTCTTGTGAAACGCTAAACCGAATTAGATGTTCATCTTGTTATATGTGATGTAGCATAAACATGATAGTATATGTGATATGTTGAATTTCAATTTTGTATACATGATACATGTTGAGGTTGGTGTTTGTCAAAAGTGTTTTGACAAAGAACGCTTGAATGGTATGTGATATCGATCAAGGTGTTCTTGGTAGTAAGTCAAATGAGTTCGATAAGGAAAAATCGATTGTCGGTTTTTGTATGGAACGATTGTCGTTCCAGTACAGCAAGGCCAAAAAATCGATGTTTGTGAGACAAACATTGATGTTCACATGAGTTTTGCCTTGGCCGGATCTTCCAAACATCGATGTTGTGTGACAAACATCGATGTTCTAATGAAGATTGGCTTTGGCAGAATCTTGAAACATCGATGTTCTCATGACGAGTGGCCTTGGCAAAACTCTCAAACATCGATGTTTTAGAGCACTGCCAAATTAGTTTGAGATTCCAGAATTCAAACATCGATGTTCTTGAGTTCCAGAAGTCTCAAACATTGGTGTTTGAGAAGTTAGACATCGATGTTTAAAACTATTGCCAGAAATCTTGAACTTCCAGAACTTCAAGACATCGATGTTCACAAGTTAAACATCGATGTTCTTGAGCTCTGCCAAATAGTTTGGAGTTCCAGATTCTCAAAACATCGATGTTCAAGTTTTAAACATCGATGTTCATGGGCTCTGCCAAAAGGTTTCGAGTTTCAGAATTCTCAAACATCGATGTTTAAGAGTTAAACACCGATGTTCAAGAGTCAGAAATCGATGTTAAAGAGTTAAACATCGATGTTCTTGAACACTGCCAAGTAGTTGGGAGAATCGGATTCTCAAAACATCGATGTTCAAAGTCAGACATCGATGTTCTCATGTATTTTTGGCTTCCAAATTTACAAAACATCAATATAAGATTTGTTGATTATATGCATGTGATGTATAAACATAATATGTTGATATAAATATTAAGTTCCTCTTGTGTTGCCTTCCATGATATGCACTCATCATTGCTTAGATCAACACTTGGTAGGTTTTGCCAAAGCAAGGTGCCAACGTTTATCCTAGCAAGGTGCGATGGGATAATTGTAATATCCAAACTGCTTATTGTGGGTTGAACTTAACTAGGTCATCTTAATAGGATTGAGGACTTAGAGGCAAAGAGTTGAGCTATGCCTATGAGATAGACAAGAACAAGTGTTGTTCACTCAACTATCCAAGAGTTACATGAGATGTAATTGACAAAAGTTGTCTACCTAAATAACTATGATGAAAGTGATCAGCCAAAGCTGACTTATCTTGTAGTGAAATATAGATCTTGGCCTACTTATCATTATCTTGATTCATAGTAGGAGCATCATTTAATAGAATTCCTTGTTAAGTGATTTTATGTATACATGACTCTTATTTGTGTGAGTTGATCATTGTTGTAGAGTTATCATGGCACAAAACACTAGTACACAATCACTACGATCTGTCCTTGAGAAGGAAAAGCTGAATGGGAATAACTTCCTAAAGTGGCATCGCAATTTGAGGATAGTCCTCAGGCAAGAAAAGAAGTTGTGTGTCCATGAAGGGCCCGTTCCTAATGAACCGACGCCTAATGCTCCTAGGGCGAAAAGAGATGCTTACAAGAAGCATGTTGATGATGCATTGGATGTTGCATGCCTTATGCTTGTTGACATGGACTCTGAGCTTCAGAAGCAACATGAGAACTTGGGTGCGTTCGATATGATCGAACATCTGAAAATGCTTTTTGAAGACCAAGCAAAGCATGAGAGGTATGAGACCTCTAAGGCATTGTTCCAATGCAAGATGGCTGAGTCATCACCAGTGAGACCTCATGTGCTCAAAATGATTGGATACATTGAGAGCCTTGAGGGTCTAGGTTTTCCTTTGCAAAAGGAGTTGACTGTTGATCTAGTCCTGCAATCGTTGACGGATAGTTACAGCCAATTTGTCATGAATTTCAATATGAATCATCTTGACAAATCTTTGTCTGAGTTGCTTAACATGTTAGGAACAGTTGAGCAACAAATGAAGGCAAACAAATCCAACAACATTTTGATGGTTGGAAAAGGCAAAGGAAAGGGTAAAGCCAAGTTTTACAAGAAGAAGAAATGTGCCAAAAGGTTTGGTGCATGTGCATCTTCTTGTTCCCATGTGCTGAAACCCAAAGGTGGTATTGCAAAGGAAGGACAATGTTTCCATTGCAACAAACCTCGCCATTGGAAACGCAACTGCCCTGTTTACCTTGAAGAGGTGAAGAAATAGAAGGGAAGTAAGACTTCCACTTCAGGTATTTTTGTTATAGAAGCTAATATCTTTATCTCTGCATCATGGGTATTAGATACCGGATGCGGTTCTCACATTTGTGTAAATGTGGAGGAACTGAGAAAGAGTAGAAGATTAGCAAAGGGAGAGATAGACCTGCGCGTCAAAAATGGAGCAAGAGTTGCTGCATTAGCCGGAGGGACTTACCATCTACCCTTACCGAGTGGTTTCGTTTTAGAACTTGATGATTGTTATTATGTTCCTACCATAAGCAGGAATTTGATTTCTGGTTCTTGTCTGGACAAGAAAGGTTTTTTATTTGTAATAAAGAACAACTGTTGTTCTATTTATTTCAATGATATTTATTATGGTGGTGCATATTTGAGCAATGGTTTGTACGCTATAAACCTAGAAACACCAATCTATAACATTAATACGAAGAAGGTTACATTAAACGATTCTAATGAAACCTATCTCTGGCATTGTCGATTAGGCCATATAAACGAGACTCGTATTTCTAAACTCCATAAAGATGGACTTTTAGACTCATTTGATTTTAAATCATATGAGACATGTGAGTCATGTTTATTAGGCAAAATGACGAAGGCTCGTTTTGCTGGTAAAGTTGAAAGAGCTTCGGACTTGTTAGGTCTTATACATTTTGATGTATGTGGACCTATGTCAACACATGCTAGAGGTGGTTTTCAGTACTTCATTACATTTACTGATGATTACAGTAGATATGGCTATGTGTATCTTATGAAACACAAGTCAGAATCCTTTGAAAAGTTCAAAGAATTCAAAAGTGAAGTACAAAATCAACTCGGCAAGAGTATTAAAATGCTTCGATCTGATCGAGGAGGTGAATACTTAGACCGAGATTTTCTTGATCATCTATAGCAATGTGGTATAGTATCACAACTTACTCCACCAGGTACGCCTCAATGGAATGGTGTATCTGAAAGGAGGAATAGAACTTTGTTAGACATGGTTCGTTCTATGATGAGTCAAGCTGACCTTCCTTCTTCATTTTGGGCACATGCATTATTAAGTGCTGCCTTTACACTTAACCGTGTTCCATCTAAATCAGCTGAAAAGACACCATATGAGATATGGATAAGGAAGCGTCCCAATTTGTCTTTTATGAGGATCTGGGGTTGTGAGGCTTTCGTGAGACGAGAAGCATCAGATAAACTTGGCCCTAAATCCGTCAAGTGCCTCTTTGTTGGATATCCTAAGGAAACTAAAGGATATTATTTCTATAATCCCACAGAGCACAAAGTGTTTGTTGCTCGTACTGCTACTTTTCTAAAAAGAGAATTTATTTCTAGAAAGATCAGTGGAGAAAGATAAAACTCAAAGAAGTTCGAGGTATAGAGGTTGAGATGGAACAAGGACAGGAACCACAAGATGTTGTGGGTGAAAATCCTGTGCCTGTAACACATGGACTACGTAGGTCTGTGATGCAGCAACAACCCTAGAATTCCACTAGTATCACCTCTGCAACTAATCGATCCCAAGACCTCCAATCTCCAATCAAACTAGGGTTTAGTATCCCTATTCTTCACCTCCTAAACTCAAAGGATTAGGCAACAAACATTGAGGAATACAAAGAATTGATTAATCACCACAAGTAAACCACTTGATAAGAGAAATCAATCCTAAAGAGTAAAGCCAAGAGAATCCCTCTCTTGTTTTTGATTGGATCTCTCAATCAAGAAGAACACTAAAGGTAAGCATTTAGCTTCCTTAAAATCACTCAAACTTCATGTATATTCTCATGTATAATCTGATTTCAAACTTGGTACATGGTTGGCTTCTATAGAAGCCAAAAAGCAAAGGATTGAATTTTAAATACAAGCACTAAACAAGCACTAATCATCTTTTGTTTTCTTTAATGCAAACCAACCACACCAACAAACCAAATGATGAAAGAGCACTCAATATGGATAGTGGGTATCTCTAGCTCCTTAGTGGATTTTCCAACCTGAAAATGAACAGTAAACACCGGCAGTGAATAGTGATTTTCGGCAGTAAATAGTAATTTCCGGGTTGAACGGTAAAAACGGCTACTTTCGACTTGAATCCTTCAAAATGCTCACAAACCTAGAAATCTCTTTAAATTCTTCTCCAAGCTTGATCTTGTGAACTTGATTAATCCAAGCTTGTGCAAAGTGACTCTTCTTGTGCATATTTGAGCAAGCCTTTGTGATTGCATCTTGAAGCATGAATTTGCCTTCAACTCCACCTCTTGAGCTTGGTGTACCCTTTGTTGTATCATTCCCCCCTTCCTCAAAAAGATTCGCCCTCGAATCTAAATCTGCAAAATCAAAAGGAGTTACATTAGGAACGGTGCTTGCCATACTAACTCCATACTTACCTAGTGAATCCACCGTGTAGGCACTGTCACTGACCCTTTCAAAGTCACAGAGTAACCAATCGCTTACTCCTGGATCGAATGGCATTTTGCTGCTCCCGGAATCAGCTCGTGCATTCCTCTTAGAAAATAAGAGTAAAACAAATAACCAGAAAACAAGTGGTAAACCACTACTAGCTTGAAAACAAGCAAGAATTAGCAATTTATTCACCAATTTTCCCTGTGCCACACGCAAACAATAATCCGAGAACTTAGGGCCTCTTTCAAACATGAATATCCTAGGNTGTACCCTTTGTTGTATCATTCCCCCCTTCCTCAAAAAGATTCGCCCTCGAATCTAAATCTGCAAAATCAAAAGGAGTTACATTAGGAACGGTGCTTGCCATACTAACTCCATACTTACCTAGTGAATCCACCGTGTAGGCACTGTCACTGACCCTTTCAAAGTCACAGAGTAACCAATCGCTTACTCCTGGATCGAATGGCATTTTGCTGCTCCCGGAATCAGCTCGTGCATTCCTCTTAGAAAATAAGAGTAAAACAAATAACCAGAAAACAAGTGGTAAACCACTACTAGCTTGAAAACAAGCAAGAATTAGCAATTTATTCACCAATTTTCCCTGTGCCACACGCAAACAATAATCCGAGAACTTAGGGCCTCTTTCAAACATGAATATCCTAGGAATACCGTGCGACAACAATGTGCAATAGAATGTAACCTCATCATATATGGCATCCTTTAAGATCTCCACAGGCTCAGCATGCAAAACATCAAAATGTAAGACGAACATAACATATGCAACACTCAATCGGAAATAAACACATGCATCAACACGTACTACATCCAATAACAAGTAACAACTCGCAGTATCCTGCAACAATATGCAGTAACTAAATGCGAATAATCCATGCAATCTGAGGATAACATATCTAATAACCAACTTCACGTTTTGCAAACAGATCACATGTAAAACATCATCAAATGAATAACCTGTAATAACATTCATAATTTTATAGATCTTGTAAATAACATGTGTAATATCCCTTAGATTCATGAAATCAATATGTAATTCTCCAACTTCATGTAATGCAAACGGAACACATGCATCAAAGAATGCGATTGGAACATGTGCATCACATCTGGTGAAATCAATAGATATTGCGAGAACCACACGTATATTTTTGCCAGAAATCAAACATGCAATAAGACACTCAACACGAATTAGTTTGCAAGTTTTAAAACATATAACACCAAACTGACTGCAAACTATAAGAAACAACTCATGACATGCAATTAAAAATTTTGCGTTACCAAACCTAACTAATGCACATATGCATTCATCAAGCAAGTCAATTAAACACACATGCATACAAACACTGTTAAATTGAACCAACATAGTCATGCATTCATTAGACAACAGAAATCGATACTTTACTTGTGAGTGTTCATCTCGGCAATCCACACTCATTTGCCACTTCCCATTCATCTTTGGCAATAGACTATGTGTTCCAAGCTTGTGATTGAATTTATGCTCAACTCCCTTAAACAACGTCATTTTTCCTCCTGGATCAATCAACTTGCAACAAGCATTAGTTCGTTCCACAAAAATAGGCATAACAAGTAACTTATATGGATGATAATCAATAGAACCACAATATAAATCACTCATCATGTTGTCCAATTTAGGCATTAAAGTCATAGAATAGGAACTTAAAATCCGGTGATCCCTTTTGATTGTAATTGGCACCCCATGTGTGGACTCAATTTCTCCAAGGATCTTCAATTTCTCAGGGAAAACATCCCCTACTCCACTAGGTTCGGCATCAAGCATCTTCACTGTAGGTTTGAGCTTGCCAATCTCAATTTGGCCTCCATCTAACATTAATATCTTCAATTGCTGCCATAGTTGTCCTCCACCAGGTTCTAGTTCCGCCACTGGTATAGAGTCTAACTGAAATCTATTTGCATCATATAACACCAGCTCCTTAGGGCAAGCATTCCTGAAATCCCGCAAAGAAACAACAACAAAACTAGAAAGAAAAGGGTTAGTGTTAGCTTTAGACCAAGCTTCTTTGTACAAAAGTACAAACAAACTTTTCTTTCCCTTATACACGTCCTTCTTTTCTCTCTTGTTTAAAATTAAAACTTGTTTCTTTTGCCCCACTGATTTTTCCTCAAGAATGGTGATTTTATCTTCACCTTTTCCACTCAAGTCACCATTCTTTTCTCTCTTCTCTTTGATGGTATCGATCACACCCTTACCATCTTCTCTCAATTTTTGCTCTCCTTCTGCAAAGCCATCGGCTTTCTTCTCAAGCTTACATTTTGCAAGGCTCTCATCCTTCCTCTCTTGCTCTCCTTTTGTAGGGCTCTCAGTCTTTATCTCTAGCTCTCCTTTTGTAAGGCTCTCAGCCTTCTTCTCTTCCTCACGCTTCGCCAAAGTTTCTAATGCCTTTAAAAGTTTTGCACCAGCTTCTCTCATGCCTTTTAGACTCTCGCTGGAACTTTTGTCGTCTTCAAGCCATTCTTTATGGCGTTTCTCTTCAAGGTATTCTTTATGGTGTTCAACTCTAGCAGTTTGATACCCATCTCTTGCATATTCCCTATGGTAGTCTCTGTTTTGCACATTGCGTCCTCCCCTTTCCCTAGATTGGTCACGACGCCATGCTTCTTCTCCATACTCATCAAAATCATCTTCAGCATGACTATAGTGCACATGAGTCGACTTCCAGGCTCTTCGCCTCTCTAACCATTTCAATGCTCCAACAGGAGGACGAGACAATTCAGCTAAGGGCGTTCTGCGTCCTCTATCAATTCTCAAACTTTCCATGATATATCACCTGCAAGAAAGTGTTAGTAGAAAATAATTCCTACGTGTCTCACTCGTGTTTATTCACTCTTGTCAAGGGATGTATCCCTCAGCCTCTTTCCTCTCTTGATTCTGCTTTAACTTTACAAGTTAGGATTAGATATCACAAAATCAAGCAACCAACTTGCAACAATTAATTAACAGAAACAATGAAAGCCTAAAGAAGAAAGAATGGGAAAAACAATTCTAGAACAAATTATGACTTCTACAAACAAGAAGAAAGATCACACACAAGGACAAGGTAATGTATGTGATTGAATATTGATAAGCTGAGTAACTATGAAACAACAATCACCCAACACAAGAAAAGGCACAAAAATCACAAAATAAACAAAGAAACCCGAATTGGCAGCAAAATTTTGTAGGTGAGCTGATATAAAAAATTCGGCAGAATGCTCTAAATTCCAGAATGGGCAGAAGAATTTTGTATGTGAGCAGACATACAAAATCGACAACTGTCACACAAAATTCTCAATTTCCAGCAATAATTTTGTATAGAAACTCGTATACAAAACTCATAGAATTCAACCAACAATCCCAGTCAATCAACTCAATTCACCCCAATTTTGGCCACTTGCAAGAATTATTGTAAAGTTGCAATTCCATCAAGAACAACTTAATTCCTCCTACCAATACTCAATTGCCTTCACCCTTCTTTTCCCATTTCTCCTTTTTTTTAAATATATATATATATATATATATATATATATATATATATATATATGTATAAAAGGCTGTCGACTAGGATGTAGGAAATAGGAAGAACAAAGAACAAAACCAAAGAAAAGAAAATGCCACGATTTGGATGAACCACGAGAACACAAAAAAAAAATAAAAATAAATGGAATAACAATAACAAGATATGATTGATTGAACCTGTAAGCTCCGCTACCAAATGATGCAGCAACAACCCTAGAATTCCACTAGGGTCACCTCTGCAACTAATCGATCCCAAGACCTCCAATCTCCAATCAAACTAGGGTTTAGTATCCCTATTCTTCACCTCCTAAACTCAAAGGATTAGGCAACAAACATTGAGGAATACAAGGAATTGATTAATCACCACAAGTAAACCACTTGATAAGAGAAATCAATCCTAAAGAGTAAAGCCAAGAGAATCCCTCTCTTGTTTTTGATTGAATCTCTCAATCAAGAAGAACACTAAAGGTAAGCATTTAGCTTCCTTAAAATCACT
>JAKUCV010004577.1:65170-87143 GCA_028386065.3 Turnera subulata
TGAATGGAAGACTGCATTTAAAACTAAGTATGGGTTGTATGAATGGTTGGTAATGCCTTTCGGGTTAACTAATGCACCTAGTACTTTTATGCGTTTAATGAATCATGTCTTGCGCCATTTCATTGGAAAGTTTGTTGTTGTGTACTTTGATGATATTATGATCTATAGCAAGAATGTTGATGAGCATATGGAGCATCTTAGGCTAGTGTTGGATGCACTTAGGGCTGAAAAGTTATTTGCTAAGCTTAAGAAGTGTACATTCTGCATGGATCGTGTTGTCTTTCTTGGTTATGTTGTTAGTGCTAATGGGATAGAAGTTGACCAAGAGAAGATGAAAGCCATTAAGGAGTGGCCCACGCCTACTACTATCTCTGAGGTAAGATCTTTTCATGGACTTGCTAGTTTTTATAGAAGGTTTGTGAAAGATTTTAGTACCATTGCTGGACCATTGAATGATATTGTCAAAAAGGAAGTTGGATTTAAGTAGGGTAATGCACAGGCGCAGGCGTTTGCAACTTTGAAAGAGAAATTATGTTCTGCTCCTATTCTTAAATTGCCTAACTTTGATTTTACCTTTGAGATTGAGTGTGATGCCTCTGGTATAGGCATAGGTGCTGTTCTTTTGCAGGAAAAGAAACCTATTGCTTACTTTAGTAAGAAGCTGAAGGGAGCCCAACTCAATTACTCTACCTATGAAAAGGAGCTTTATGCATTGGTGAGAGCACTACAAACATGGCAGCATTACCTGTGGCCTAAGGAGTTCGTGATCCACACTGATCATGAAAGCCTGAAGTATTTGAAAGGGCAAGGTAAGCTCAATAAGAGGCATGCCAAGTGGCTGGAATTCATTGAGACATTCCCTTATGTGGTGCGCTATAAGCAAGGTAAGGATAACGTAGTTGCCGATGCGTTATCAAGAAGGTATGCTCTAATCTCTTCTCTTAGTTCTAAGTTGATTGGATTCGAGTATAATAAGGACTTGTATAAGTCTGATCCTGACTTTGCTAATATGTATGATGCATGTGAACAATCTGGTTTTCAAAAGTTTTATAGAGATAATGGATATCTATTTCGTGAGAATAAACTTTCCATTCCTGCTTGTTCTATGCGTAAGCTTTTGGTTAGGGAATCTCATGATGGTGGCTTGATGGGTCACTTTGGTATTGCTAAAACCCTTCACATTCTGCAGGAACATTTTTATTGGCCTAATATGAAGAAGAATGTTGAGCAGGTTTGTAATGGGTGTGTCACATGTCGACATGCCAAATCTAGGGTGCAACCTCATAGGTTGTACACTCCTTTACCTGTTCCTGATGTTCCTTGGACTGATTTATCTATGGATTTTGTGGTTGGTTTGCCTAGGACCAGGAAAGGTCGTGATAGCATCTTTGTTGTTGTTGATAGGTTTAGTAAAATGGCTCATTTTATTGCTTGTCATAAAACTGATGATGCTTCACATGTTGCTGACTTGTTCTTTAGGGATGTAGTTCGTTTGCATGGCATTCCTAGGACAATTGTTTCTGATAGGGATACTAAGTTCTTGAGTCACTTTTGGCGAGTTTTATGGAGTAGGTTAGGGACCAAGTTGTTGTTTTCTACTGCTTGTCATCCTCAAACTGATGGTCAAACGGAAGTGGTTAATAGAACTTTAGGATCTTTATTGCGTGCTGTCGTGGGCAAAAACTTGAAAACTTGGGAAGATTGTTTGCCATTGATTGAGTTTGCTTATAATAGGAGCATTCATTCTTCTACAGGTTATTCTCCGTTTGAGATTGTGTATGGTTTTAATCCACTAACCCCTTTGGATTTGTTGCCTTTACCTTTGAAAGAGATTGTTAATGTAGATGGGCAACAAAGAGCTAAGTTGGTTAAGACTATTCATGAGAAGGCTCGAAAGCACATTGAGGAGAAGAACACTAAAGTGGCACAACGAGCTAATCGTGGACGCAAGCTTGTTAAGTTTGAACCTGGAGATTGGGTTTGGGTGCACTTTAGGAAGGAGAGGTTTCCTCATCACAGGAAGTCTAAGCTGGATCCGCGAGGGGATGGCCCTTTTCAAGTGTTGGCGCGCATCAATGACAATGCTTATAAGATCGATCTACCTGGTGAGTATGCTGTGAGTGCTACTTTCAATGTTTCTGATCTTTCTCCCTTTGACACTGTAGGTTTAGATTCGAGGGCGAATCCTTTTGAGGAGGGAGGGAATGATGCAAGCAAGCAAGCACCAAGTGGAGCTAATGATGGAGATTGCGCCATTAGCTTGCCTCAAGGACCAATCACACGGGCTCGATTGAAGATGATCAAGAACCACATGCTGCACTTTGTTCAAGCTTTGATAAATCAAGAATTGCAAGAAGACAAGATGATCAAGCTTGGAGAAGAGTACAAGAAGAAACCAACATGTGTCTCTGTCATTGGAGAAGAAGCCTAGTCGACTGGAGCATGTGGGCCCCATGTCGACATATCTATTTTATTTTATAATTAAGTTGCCGATTTTATTATATATAAAAATAATAAATAATTTCGGCATGGGTCTTTTTATTTCATTGGGTTATTTTGTTATTTGGGTCATAAACAATTATGGGTTATTTTTGTTGGGTTTAATTAGTCAAATATGTTGTTGGATTAAAAGTCAAAACCTAGTCCAACTAGGAGGTGTGGCCGACTTGGCCAAGGAGTTAGGAGACAAACTCCAAGTCGGCAAGGGTAGCTTTGTGGCTGACTTGGGTTCCTATATATAGGGTCTTTAGGGTTCTTTATATAACACACATTATTCTTGCTATTTGATAATAAAGTTTGAGGTTTTCATTACCTTGGTTATTTGCAAGTAGAATTGTTTTCTTTTTGTTTATTTGAGGGATTGTGTTTACTTATCAAGTGATTGATTTGCTTGTGGCGTATTCAATATTCCTAGCTTTTATTACTCTATTGTTGCTTAACGCCTTTGTTGTGTTTTGAGGTGATAGAGGTTTTGGCTGAAACCCTAATTTGGTTGAATTGGTTGCTGATCTTGGAGACTTTGATTGATTTGGAGGTGCTATCTAGCTTTGTTCTGGTAGTGTTGCCGTATCACTTTTATAGTGCTTCTTCACTAGTTGGACAGCTTGGAGACGACATATTTTAGTGTCCTTTAGCCACCAAAATCGTGCTCGAATGGGCCTCAATGTTGAAAGCATTTGCTGGTGGAGTGGTTGCAAGGTATGGGTTGCCACTTGCTTTTCCAGCTTAGCATGAATATTCCTTCTCTTTTGCATGTGCTGATGGTTGAGCTTTCTTTCCAGGAAATTATGTTGGTTTACAGGCTGTTTTAATCTCCTTGAATGCCTTCCA
The DNA here is from genome assembly GCA_028386065.3 of Turnera subulata. Taxonomy (NCBI): domain Eukaryota; kingdom Viridiplantae; phylum Streptophyta; class Magnoliopsida; order Malpighiales; family Passifloraceae; genus Turnera; species Turnera subulata. Next base: position 68,501 of record JAKUCV010004577.1, read on the forward strand.
GGTTGTCCACTTAGATTGTCCAATAAGCATGTGCTAATGGCTGCCATGATGCTCTTCTAGAAGGGGTCACATTGTTAACAACTCATGACCCGAGACTTGCAAACATAGTTTTGACCTTTAGACGGCCGAATTGGACTTTAAGATGTTCTAAGAAGTTATAGATAATTCTTTTATCTTTCGTTCCATATAAAGAAATCCCAAATTGGACTTGCGTAGCAGGCGTTATGATGAAAATACCGAGACTGGGTCGGTGGCCAGTGCAGGATTCCTGCAAGTCTGGACTGAACTGAATTAATTACTTCTCCTAATCCACAAGGCCAAAAATTATGAACTTTATACCACTATAAAGATCAGGATGTCTACTTTCATCTCCAACTAGTTTCACGTTAATTGAACTTCTGAGGCTTCTGAAATCGGCAAAAGAGTGAACTGTGCTCGAGTTTCTGCCCGGTTTCCAGCTTTGGCCGAAATTGATCGTTTTCGGTAGCGAAGTGGGACGATTTTACACCTGAAAACATAATTGTTAGTTCAAGCTATTTATTCAACAATCAAACAAAGAAAGGTTGGTAGAATGTATAATTTTTATTCGAAATCATCATAATAAAGAAGTTTTCATGCCTTTATTACTATGTGAAATATGTGCATATCAAATACCCCCACACCTAAACTCTTGCTTGTCCCCAAGCAAAACAAATTATAACCTTGGTGACAATGATATGCACTGATTTCTTTTCTCAACTCTGATCCAATGTGACTTGGTTATGATTAACTTGTTCCGTAGACTAAATAGTGACATGTAAATCAAAAGTAAATCAAGGCACTTTACTCAGCTAAGTTTAACAAAGAAGTCGAAGATCAAATTTCCGCACAGGATTATACTAGTCAGTCCTTCTTTGGTATGCTCTTGATCAATAAGAGGTGTTTGAACATCCCATATGCACATCCAAGATTTCCACTTCCACTAATGGACACAATTCTTGAACTTAAGATCATTAGGTCTTTAAGGGTTGTAATGGGGCAAGGTTGGTGTATCAACAAGGGGTAAAGGTAAACAAAGTATCTGTTGAAGTTGTGGATCAAATTTCCTCCTAAATTTGAGTTTCCTTTTGCTTCATACTGACTGTGATGTTGTCTTCAGATCTTTTTTTTTTTCAATAGCGATCATACGCCTGCGTTTGTTTGATTTTGATGAAGTACAGCGATGACCACAATGTAGTGAAGAAATGCAAAAGACCCCCGTATGTTGGTGGGCTTAAGTGCATGACTGCAAATATTGTTCTCCTCCTTGCAACAAGTTCAGTCAATTTCCTTTCAAAGAGCAATACTTGTGATAGGAGGTTAGACATCATCAACTTAACAGAGAAAAGGGTAGGATAAATCAAGGAAAATTATGCTGATCAGGCATATGATGGTCACTTAATTGGCTACTAAGGGGTGAAAGGTGGTTGATGTGGGTATAGAAGAAAACATTTGACCATCATACTAGGCTCAAAGTGGTGAACTAGGGATAATGTGATCAAGGGTTGGCCAAGGTTTATATGTGGTGAAATTCAAGGAATGCCTAACTCATTTCTCAAATCAAGGTTATGTCTAAATTTCGCCTTAGTAAAAACGATGGATGTGTTCTAGGATTGTGCAATTAAATGCAATTGAAACACCTCAATTAATTTTAAAAGCTAAGAGCAAACCTAATCCTTAGGACATCTTCCTAGTGATCTTGTTTAGAAATCCAAACTTGTCTTTTATCAAACTCTTATGAGCTAGGTGACTTGAAAAATTTTATAACAATGTCTCTTTATAGGCTATACAAGGAACAAAATCAGACCAATCAACAAAGTCCCATTGTTTCAAACTTGATCAAGAAGAATAAAGGCGTGAATGGAAAAACAAAACAAAATGCAAAACAACAAATGCAATCTTTTCCTCAATGAATTGAAATGCAATTTGAATAGAAAGAAAAATTCAAAATGTAATGAGACAGAATAGAATGATAAGGTGAATGACAAGATGCATAACAACTAGCATATCAAAGTATGTTTTGAAGCATCCAATATAAATTTTAAAGTTCGAGTTTAGGAATGCTTCTCTATTTGACGTGAAGTCATCATGCTCCTTGGTTTCAGCCACTTGATCCTCTTTCCTTCTCTTTCTTCGGGTTGCCTCCCGAACAGCGCTTCTTTAACGTCTTTTAGCTGGACATGAGGCTTGTCAAGACATAGGCGGATTTGCTAATGACAAAATCACTTGGTCGCCAATTCTGTCTTCTGTTTTGAACAGCTTGAGGCGTTGTCCATTGACTTTGAATGGCTCGAATTCTCCATTGGTTATCTCCACAGCTTCATGGGGAAAGCTCTAAACCACGGTGAATGGTCCGGACCACCTGGATCGAAGTTTTCCGGGAAAGAGCTTCATTCTAGAATTGAAGAGAAGCACTTTCTCTCCTGGATGGAACTCTTTCTTCAGAATATGTTTGTCATGCCATTTCTTTGTTCTCTCCTTGTAGATGCAGGAGTTCTCATAAGCTGCAAGGCGCAACTCCTCTAACTCATTAAGCTGCAAAAAGCGTTGTTCTCCTGCTGCTTTCATGTCTAAATTGATGTTCTTGATAGCCCAATAGGCTTTGTGCTCAAGTTCAACGGGCAAGTGGCATGCTTTTCCATACACAAGTCGGTAGGGAGTGGCTCCAAGAGGGGTCTTGTAGGCTGTCCTATATGCCCAAAGGGCATCATCGAGTTTGAGGGCCCAATCCTTGCGAATTTGTCCTACCGTCTTCTCTAAGATTTGCTTGATTTGTCGGTTGGAGACCTCTACTTGCCCACTTGTTTGGAGATGGTAGGATGTTGCCACCTTATGAGTGACTCCATATTTCTTCAAGAGGTCAGCAAACTTCTTGTTGCAAAAGTGGGAACCCCCATCACTTATAATGGCTCTTGGGACTCCAAATCTAGTGAATATGTTCCTTTTCAAGAACTTAGTCACTACATCAGCCGTGTTTGTTGGTGAGGCGATTGCTTCCACCCACTTTGAGATATAGTCCACTCCGACTAGGATGTATTCATTCTTCAAGGAAGAAGGGAAAGGGCCCATAAAATCAATTCCCCAAACATCAAATACTTCCACCTCTAATATGCTAGTTTGAGGCATCTCATTTCTTTGAGAAACATTCCCGGTTCTTTGGCATTGATTGCATGCTTCAACAAAGTGCTTGGCATCCCGAAAAAGTGTTGGCCAATAAAAACCAGATTGCAACACCTTTGCTGCTGTCTTGTCAGCTCCATGGTGTCCTCCGTATGGTGAATTATGGCACAAGTAAGGATGTCTCGAAATTCTTCATCAGGGACACATCTTCGAATCATGCCATCTCCACATCTCTTGAACAACAAAGGATCATCCCATATGTAGTACTTCAGGTCTGAAAAGAACTTCTTCTTTCGGTTGTAGTCCAAGTTGGGTGGTAAAGCCCCACATGCCAAGTAATTTGCATATGATTCAAACCATGGTGTAATTTTGTTGAAGACTCTTTGGACTGCTGCAATCAAGTTCTCGTCTGGAAAGGAATCATCAACTGGAACTTCATTGCTCCCGACTTTCTCTTGTTGCTCTTGTGTCAATCGAGAAAGATGATCGGCTACTACATTTTCGGTACCCTTTTTGTCTTTAATTTCAAGATCAAACTCTTGAAGAAGTAGGATCCACCTAAGTAGGCGAGGCTTGGTTTCTTTCTTGGTCAGCAAATACTTGAGTGCAGCATGGTCGGTATGCACAATCACTTTGGAGCCTAGTAAGTATTGCCGAAACTTCTCAATGGCAAACACCATAGCCAAGAGCTCTTTCTCCGTGGTTGCATAGTTGACTTGAGCATCATCCAAGGTCCGACTTGCATAGTAAATGGCATGAACTTTTCCATCCTTTTTCTGTCCGAGCACAGCACCTATGGCATAGTCGCTAGCATCACACATGATCTCGAATGGAAGTGACCATTCTGGTGGTTGCATGATTGGAGCTGAAATTAGAGCTTGTTTCAACCTGCAAAATGCATCTAGACAAGACTCATCAAATACACATTCGACGTCTTTATTAAGGAGATTCGTCAATGGTTTTGCAAAATCCAGCATGTCCAAGAAAACTCCTCACGGCACGAACGGAATCAGGTGGTGGCAATTTTTCTATAACTTCTATCTTTGCTTTATCAACTTCAATACCACGGTGTGAAACTAAATTTCCAAGTACTATGCCTTCTTGTACCATGAAATGACACTTTTCCCAATTTAAAACAAGGTTAGACTCTACACAACGTTGCAAAACCTTGGACAAGTTATCAAGACAATTCTGAAACGAAGTTCCATAAACCGAAAAATCATCCATAAACACTTCCATGATCAATTCAAGAAAATCATCAAATATGGCCATCATGCATCTTTGAAATGTAGCAGGTGCATTACAAAGCCCAAAGGGCATGCGTCTATATGCAAATGTACCATATGGACATGTAAATGTCGTCTTTTCTTGATCATGGGGATGAATAGGAATTTGAAAGAATCCTGAATAACCATCCAAGTAGCAAAAATAAGAATGTCTAGCTAACCTTTCAAGCATTTGATCAATAAAGGGAAGGGGAAAGTGATCTTTCCTAGTTGCTGAGTTAAGTTTCCTATAATCAATGTACATTCGCCATCCGGTTACGGTCTTAGTGGGGGTAAGTTCATTATTTTCATTTTGGACAACCGTTATCCCTCCTTTCTTTGGTACAACATGGACTGGACTCACCCAATTACTATCCGAAATCGGATAGAATATCCCTACACTCAAAAGTTTGAGAATTTCCTTTTTAACCACTTCTTTCATGTTCTCATTTAATCGTCTTTGATGTTCAATGCTTGGTTTGGCTCCTTCTTCCAAATGAATTCTATGCAAGCAAAAACTAGGACTGATTCTTGTAAGATCATCAATGCTATATCCTATAGCTTTACGAAATTTTCTCAAAACACACAACACTTGTTCCTCTTCTTCATGTGTCAATGCAGCATTAATTATCACAGGACAAGTAGAATTTGGTTCCAAGAAAGCGTACCTTAGTTTTGGAGGCAATTGTTTCAACTCCACTTTCGAGGCTGCTTGGTGCTTGCTATCCGTTTGATTCATACTTTGTTGCAACGGTTCAGCCCTAGCTTTGCTGAAATTTTCAGGTTCGTGTCCATCTCCGATCGAGCAAATATACTCGTGCATTTCACATTCTAATTCATCAAAGGTTAAAAGTGTGTTAGTTTGATCATAAAATGGTCCATCTCTATCTATTTCTTCTGCTACCAAATCTTGACAAGCATCCACTTGGTAACACATGTTTGCATTCATTTCATTCTTGGCTGCCTCCGAAATGTTGAACTCCACAATGTCGGAGCCAACCTTGAGGGTTAACTTTCCTTGTGAACAATCGATCAAGGCACCAGCTGTAGCTAAGAATGGTCTTCCCAATATCACTGGAGTTTGAGTGTCGGCTTCCATGTCCAAGACAACAAAGTCTACGGGAATGGACATGTTTCCAATTTGCACAGGAATATCTTCAAGAACTCCAATTGGATGCTTAATTGTTCGATCTGCAAGCTACAAAGTCATTCTAGTAGGCTTGAGTTACCCAAAGGTTAGCTTTTCAGAAAGTGATAATGGAATCAAGCTTACACTAGCTCCTAAATCACATAGTGCTCTATCAATATGTAATGGACCAATTATGCAAGGAATAGAGAAACTCCCTGGATCTTTCCGCTTGGTTGGAAGTTTTTGTAAGATGAGAGCACTACATTTCTCCGTCATTGGAATTGTTTCAGCATCTTCTATTGCTCTTTTCTTCGAGAGGATGTCCTTAAGGAATTTGAAATAGTTTCGCATTTGAGTGATCACTTCTGTAAATGGTAGAGTTATGCATACCTTTTTTAGCATCTCGATGAATTTTCGAAATTGTGCATCAAGCTTGGTGTTCTTATAGACTTCCGGGTATGGCAATGGTGGCATGTACGGTTGAACTTCTGGTTTAGCTCCATTTTCCTTATCCTTGGGTTGCTTGCTTGCTGCCCCTAATTCTTCTTCTTCTTTGCTAGGTACATCACCGGACTTATCAGCTAGATTTGTCAATTGCTTGCCACTCCGCAAAGTGATAGCCTTACATTGCTCTTTTGGATTGATCTCCGGCTGTCCTGGCAATCTCCCTTGGGCATTCTGAAATTGTTGGGCATTTTGTGCAATCTGATTTTCAAGGATTTTGTTGTGTGCCTTGATTTGGGAAATCTCCTCCATGATGGTCTTGAACATGGTGACCATATCGGGCTGAGAATTATGTTGGTTCCCTTGGTAATGCTGTTGCCCTTGGTATACTTGTTGGTATGGCTTTATTGGTTGATGGTATTGGTTTCCTCCTTGCTGGCTGAAGTAGTTGGGTTGTCTATTGATGTAATTCACTTCCTCCGAATAGAGTTTTGGGCACTCGTTGAAGTGATGAGGCTCGCTGTAAGCTCCATATTTCAGAATCGTCTCTGGTGCACTTGATGATGATGCCTTTGCAAATTTTGTGTTCATCTCCTTGATTTGATGTTGCAAGGAAGCAATGGTTGCCTCCAACATTTGCACCTTGTCAACTTGCAATACTCCGTGGTGGTTTCGACTTGTGCTTTCATCTGCTAAGTTCTCCATTAGTTGGCAAGCCTCTGGATAGAGTTTTGACATGAAGTTTCCTCCGGCTATAGAGTTCATGGTGGACTGCCCGGTTGGTGTAGCTCCATCATAGAATGTGTTTAACAACACGGGAGGATGGATCATGTGAGTTGGGCATCTTGCAATGAGGTCTTGGTATCTCTCCCATGCATCTTTGAGAGACTCGTCGGGCCTTTGCTTGAAGGTTAGAATTTTCCTCATAGTTGAGTGACTTTAGAAGATGGGAAGAATTTCTTCAAGAAAGCGGACTGGAGTTGGTCCCAAGTGGTGATGCTATTCGGTGGAAGGCTAGAGAACCATTTTTGTGCCTTGTCTCGCACTGAATATGGGAATAGGCGGAGTCTTTTTGCATCTTCGCTACGCCCATTAATCCTGAAAGTGTCACAATAAGAGAGAAAATTATGTAAGTGTTGGTGAGGGTCTTTAAATGGAGTTCCAGCAAAGGTGTTTTGCTGAACCATGGAGATTAGGCTCGGTCTAAGTTCATAGTGAGCCGATTCTATGGCTGGTTGGGCTATTTCGAATCTTGGCATGCCGGCTTAGCGAGCTAATAATTCGTTCATGGGCACCGTGTTGAGTTCATTTCCTTCCGCCATGGTTGTTGGGAGAGTTGTTGGTTCTTCTTGTTGTTTAGATTTTGCTTTGAACAACCTTTCGGGTTCTAATGTAAATTCGAGCCTTCGGCTTTTGCTTCGGGTGTTATGGGTCATGCACCCAAAATACCTGAAACTTAGAGAAAAGGTGAACAAGAGAAAAGGCCAGTTAGATAGAACCTAAAATTACTTGACGCTAGTCCCCGGCAACGGCGCCAAAAACTTGATGTGGTCAATCCTGCAAGTGCACAGAATCGTCATGGTACTCAAGGTCGTATCCACAGAGACTAGGCAAGATATCAGTCGATTCAATCTAATGGCAAAGAAAATAAATGAAGAGAAACAATATCGGAATTGAAGATTGATAAGAGAGCAAATGGCGAATTGAATGTAAAGAGAAGAGAAAGTAGAAATGACAATGAAAATGAAAAACATAGTAGCAATGATAAAAGGCCTAGATCATTCGGGAATTCACCGCCCTTCCTTTGCCATGAATCAGTGTACTATTGAAAGCTGCATCCAAACACATGAATTTTGATGGGTAGCAACCTATAATGAAACTATCCGCTCTCGCTAGTCTAGTCTCGTCTCAAAGAGTCACCTAATCACTTTTGTCAATTAGATTACCTCTAGGAGCAATGAAGCTTGTTGTTGCTACTGATTCCACGATAACCTAAACCCTCTCAGCATTTAGATTAAATATGATTGATGATTTTCGGATAATAAACTTCTCCTCTCGGTACTTCACCTATTACCTAGAAGTTGCAATAAAGCTGGCCACTTCTTTAAAGCAAGAAATAAGCTCACAACAATCAACGAAAATTACTTTGTGAATGAATTGCAGCAAATGGTACATCAAACCATAGCCAATTTAGGGTAGGCTACATCCCGATGATCTAGAATGAATGATTAGTTCATGAATGAACTTGAAACAACAAATGAAAATGGGAAAGACATGGTTCCCTCACAACAATCTCAAAAGAAAATGAAAGGAACAACTTGACAGAATTTTTGGTTTCAAAGTGTGTGTTTGTGTTGCTTCTCTCTCCCCATTCAGCTCTCACACTATTATAGTGCTTCTTCACTAGTTGGACAGCTTGGAGATGACATATTTTAGTGTCCTTTAGCCACCAAAATCGTGCTGGAATGGGCCTCAATGTTGAAAGCATTTGCTGGTGGAGTGGTTGCAAGGTATGCCACTTGCTTTTCAAGCAAAGCATGAATATTCCTTCTCTTTTGCATGTGCTGATGGTTGAGCTTTCTTTCCAGGAAATTATGTTGGTTTCTAGGTTGTTTTATTCTCCTTGAATGCCTTCCAGGTTGTCCACTTAGATTGTCCAATAAGCATGTGCTAATGGCTGCCATGATGCTCTTCTAGAAGGGGTCACATTGTTAACAACTCATGACCCGAGACTTGTAAGCATATTTTCGACCTTTATACGACTGAATTGGACTTTGGGATGTTCTAAGAAGTTGTAGATAATTCTTTTATATTTCTTTCCATATAAAGAACTCCCACATTGGACTTGTGTAGTAGGAGTTATGATGAAAATACCGAGACTGAATCGGTGGCCAGTGCAGGATTCCTGCAAGTCTAGACTGAACTGAATTAATTACTGCTCCTAATCCACAAGGCTAAAAATTATGAATTTTATACCACTAGAAATCTCAGGATGTCTACTTTCATCTCCAACTGGTTTCACATTAATTGAACTTCTGAGGCTTCTGAAATCGGCAAAAGAGTGAACTGTGCTCGAGTTTCTGCCCGGTTTCCAGCTTTGGCCGAAATTGATCGTTTTCGGTAGCGAAGTGGGACGATTTTACACCTGAAAACATAATTGTTAGTTCAAGCAATTTATTCAACAATCAAACAAAGAAAGATAGGTAGAATGTATGATTTTATTCGAAATCATCATAATAAAAAAGTTTTCATGCCTTTATTGCTATGTGAAATATGTGCATATCATATGTTGAGAATTATATGAGATATGAATTCTACATACGGGTACAAGTTAGAGAACTTGTGAACTGGACCGACCCAACATAAGAACACCACATGGAACGTTATATGATTGTCATTAGTGGTTCTTATATGTATTGTCCTTAGACCTGAGATCATCAAGGTTCCCAACATGTGAGTCATATACTTTGATATTACTCTTGGCTATTCGTAACTGAGTAGACCTTAGTGTAATCATTGGGTATATGATATAATGTGTAGTTGGTTTTATATGGTCAAGATGGGATTCGTCCAACCCTTATAACAGGTATATATTATCAGATGGCCCTCTTGATAGAGTTGAACTGTAAATGCATGGCCATGCTCGGATTATGTGGTATGGTGATATCATTAGTATCCGTTTTACACAGTTAGCTCGGGGATGAAGAAACTTAGATTAAACTTATACGAGATTGACGTATTCCATGTCTCGTGTTTGATCTTGATAATGGGACGAAAGGACGATGACATGTTCCGAGGCATAATGAATCAATACTGATCTTGTCGTTTTGGGTAGCAATGATGTGTTGCTAGACACCGCTCATTGTTTATAATTGTAAAATGAGATTTTACAATTATTGCCAAGCGTTACAAGTGCCTAGAGGGTCACACACTTAGAACTGTTGATTCGAGCTGGTGGTTGAACCCTGGTTGGACCACGATTCGACCAGGTGGTTGGACCATGGTTCGACCGTTATTGGACCAGGATCGTTTTGGGTTGATTTGGTTCACTAATTGTCTGAATTATTGAACCAGATTAGATGCCTTGTGATGTGTAATTCCATTAATGCAAAGTGGAGACATGATTGGACTTGATAATGGTGGAATCTTAATCATGATGGATAATGGACCATTTTGTTGGCCATTGTCTCTATTACTTTATGCATTAGTGGAGGTGGGTAATCAGATTATCTTGTCCTTGCAATTTTGAGTTCTTGAGACTTGAGAGAGTTCTTCAAACTTTGCAAGAACACACACACACACCCCTTTCTTTGAGAAAGAAAGAAAACACCACAAACACAAGTTCTATCTCCCAGAAATCTGCAGCTAGCACTGTTGTTAGGGAGTGCTCGGGTTGGTAATCGTGAGACGATTTCCGGCTAGTTATCGACGGTATAGAGGAATCGGATTTCTTGTCTGGTTCTTGCTGATTCGTCACTACAGTTGAGTGAAAATCTCAACCAAACCAGGTACGATTTTTGTTTATTCGGTTTACTTTGTTTCACATGGATCCTCCATGAGTACCAGGTCTTTCCGCTACATTTTGATTGTCAAGTTTGCATACCCGGTTACTTACAATAGTTGCACACAAAGTGAATAACTTAAGGACCTCACAGGAGGAACAGATGCAAAAATAATCCTATAGTGGAACCATAAATCTAAAGAGGCCCTCACAGAAGGTGACCGAACCTCCCCAATGCCTTTATAAGATTGATAGGTACCTCAAGTGGCGCCCATAAGCGCACCAACACCTAATGAAGCTCCCGTTGAGACGGAGAAGAAATGCAACAAGAAGCTTGTGCTGGGGGCTACTACTCGAGGCTTCAAAGAGCTCAACATTCTCCAATAAAAATGAAGCATAAAACAGGCAAGCTCAGATTTAAGGAAAATCAAAAGGTTACCTAGGGAAACAGGACCCCTCTTAAACTCGCCCGAACAAGGAAGTTGCATTCAGTGCCAAAATATACAGGGCTCTTCGAGAGCATGCTATGAAAGGCTCAATAACAATGGAGAGAAGAAGGGTTAAAATTGAGGAAGAAACACTATGAAATGCATAAGGCTTCGTGAGTACCATAAATCGCAAGGCCCAAATGTAGCCAAAAATAGCAAAAAGACCCACAAACGCTAAAGCATAAACTGGTGGTTTCAGACTCAAATAGAACCAGAAACTCTCCTGAGTAAACGATGCTCATCAGCTTGCTTAGTGGAGAAACTTACAACAAATCGCAGGTGGACGATAAAGCCACCGTAATCCGAGTAGAATGCAAAATTCAAAAAGACTCCACAATACGAACAGGCCTGCTAAGGTGATATAAAACCAAAAGCACAAGGAAGGCCTATAGGTTCCTAAATATCTAAATTTATATCCAGTCCGACTGGGGTATTAAGTACCTATAAGAGTCACTAGGAGAAGCTCTGAGGCTCCTGAAGCCCTAATGGAGCCCCTAGGAAAGCTAGGAGGCCGCCGAGCTTAAATCTAGGCCAAAGGTACAAAAGTAACCACAGGTCAAAAAAGCTACGAGCTGTTGAGCCCAAAAATTAAAGGTCTACCTAAAACAATTAAAGAGCTAGCTCAAAGGCTGTTTAGCCCCAAAATCAAGGCACATAATACCCAAATATTCAAAAAGGCTTAAGGACCATTGAGTCTAAAAGCTAAAGGCATTTGATGCCCAGAACCTTCGAAAAGCTTAAGGGTTGTTTATCCCGAAGCTGGCAGGCAATGTCTCATACAGGAGCTGATGATAGAAGCTCAAAAAACCATAACAAAAGGAAGAATCTCTAGTGTGCATGAAGCAGAGGCTCATTGCAGCAATTTAATGTAGGGCCTAGATACAAAGGCTATAGGTAAAGGGAGCCTAACAAGAGTCACAAGTACTTCAATAGAACCAGCTGAGCGAGGGGCTCGCCCAATTATAATGGGCAAAACAAGAGGCCCTAGTCTCCGAACATAGGATCAAATCACAAAGCTTGCCAAACCGCAGCGAAAGAGGAAAGAGTCCCAAGAACCTGCAAATGCTACAAACCGGCCCAATACAAGAACTAGAAGCTCCATTGCCTCAAGGAACTGAAAGCCGAACCTGAAAGAACAATCCAGGGGGCTGGAGCTAGATACCGCGAGGTCACCAAGAGGACCAATTCATGGAAAGAAGGCACCCATAGAAGCAGGAACTCTTCAACAAGAAGAAAGACACAAAGGCGCAAACGAACTAGAAGGTGCGGAAAAGAAAACAACACTCACAATCAAAAATCCTACCGAGTGTAAGTAACCGGCTATGCAAACAAAAAGACTATATGTGCAGCGGAAAACCCAAAACTAATGGAGGATCCATGTGAAACGGGGTAAACCGAATAACAAAAATTTCATACCTGGTTTGGTCGAGATCTTTCACTCAACTAATGATACGAATCAGCAAGAACCGGACAGAAATCCGACTCCTCTACGGTATCCACACGAACCTTCGATGACTGCTAGCAACCGTCTCACGATCACTAACCTGAGCACTCCCGAACCGCAGTGCTAGCTACAGAATTCCGAGAGCAAAAGAGCCTAGAATGTTTTTCTCACAACTTCTGTGTATGTGCTTGTGTGTTGAGCTCTACTCTTATCTGCTCATACTTCACACTCTTACATATATCACATATATGTTTACACATTAGTTAATATAGAAAATGGCCAACCAATCATACATACATCTTATCATGCATAATTGTGTTTTCCATTATCTATACTTTAGTTACAATCATCAACATGATCATGTCTCCACTAACTCAATTATATATATCAACATATATATAAAACAACACATCCTTTCATGCCTTTTGGACAATAATTCAGGTTCAATAATTCTAGTAACTATTGAACCGAGCCAACCCAAACGACCCAGTCCAACCACGATCCAACCATAGTCTAACCACTAGCTCAATAACCTAGTCGAACTATGGTCCAACCATGGTCTAACCACTGGCTCGAATCAACAGTTCTAAGTGTGTGACCCTGTAGGCACTAATCACGTTGACAATAATTATAAACTCTCATTTATAATTATAAACAATGAGCGGTGTCTAGCAACACATCATTGCTACCCAAGTGACCAGATCAGTACTGATTCATTATGCCTCGGAAAAATGTCATTATCCTTTCGTCCCATTATATCAAGATCAAACACGAGACATGGAATATGCCATTCTCGTATATGCTTAATCTAAGGTTTCTTGATCCCCGAGTTAATTGTGTAAAACGGATACAAATGATATCTCCATATCACTTAATCCGAGCATGGCCATGCATTTACAGTTCAACTCTATCAAGAGGCCCAACTGATAATATACCTGTTATATGGGTTGGACGAATCCCATCTTGATCATACAAAACCCACTACACATTACATCATATACCCAATAATTACTCTAAGGTTTACTCAGTTACGGGTAACTAAGAGTAATATCAAAGTATACGACTCACATGTTGGGAACCTTGATGATCTCAAGTCTAAGGACAATACATATAAGAACCACTAATGACAACATATATAACAATCTATGTAGTGTTCTTATGTCGGGTCAGTCCAGACCACAAGTTCTCTAACTTGTACCCATATGTAGAATTCATATCTCATATAATTCTCAACATACGCTAGTCTTAATTTATTATTACAACCCATCCATAATATTAATCAACTAGGGACAATTCAAGAATATAAAATATTCTTAGGTTATAAATATGTGCAAGCGTTTTGTAAGTTTCCCTAGAGCTATTATGACACTCATAATACGCACAACAAGCAGCGGAAGCAAGGGAAACAGACCAAGAACCATGTGAAGCACGCAAAACCGAATAACAATTTTACATACCTTATGTGGTTGAGGTCTTTCACTCAACTGCTGGAACGAATCATCTAGACCAAGACGAAGGCTGAAACGGATCAGTTAGAGCAAGAAGAAGACCTGCTCCTCTACGATATCCACACGAACCGTGACCTTCCCGGAATCGTCACACGAATCCAAGAACGAGCTCCGCGGACTGATGTGCTAGCAAGAGTAAACCGGGGCATAAAGTGTGTATGGTTTTCTTCTTCCTTTCACAAAGGAGAAGAAGCTAAGGGAAGAGAGTGTTTTTGTGTGTCTTGTGCTGAGTTTACGTCCTCGTTTTTGCACTCCCTACTCCCTTACTAGTCTAGTGTTTTTGAGTACAGGTGGGTGTGTTTTTGATTACCTCATAGTGGAGGTAATGGCCAACACTTTGGCCCCATTACCCACCATAATCATGTCCAAACATAATAATATCTCCACTACACTTTGTCAACATATACAGCACCTATAGTGGCTCAATCATGCAGACAATAAGTGTACCAACCAGCCCAAAACGACCTGGTCCAACCACGGTCCAACCACGGTCCAACCATGGTCCAACTACAGTTCAACCATCTGCTCGAATCAACGGTTCTATGTGTGTGACCCTGTAGGCACTTGTAACATCCGGCAATAATTGTAAAATATCATTTTACAATTATAAGCAAAGAGCGGCGTCTAGTAACACATCATTGCTACCCGAACGACAAGATCAGTACTGATTCTCTATGCCTCGGAATATGTCATCGTCCTTTCGTCCCATTATCTAGATCAAACACGAGACATGGAATATGTCAATCTCGTATATGTTTAATCTATGTTTCTTGATCCTCGAGTTAACTGTATAAACGAATACCCGTGATATCACCATATCACCTAATCCGAGCATGGCCATGCATTTAACAGTTCAACTCTATCAAGAAACCATCCGATAATATACCCGTTATATGGGTCGGACGAATCCCCTATTGATCAATCAAAACCCACAACATACTCGGCATATACCCAATGATTACCTTTATGTCCACCCAGTTACGGATGACTAGGAATAATATCAAAGTAAATGATTCATATGTTGGATACCTTGACGATCTCAGGTCGGAGGACAATTACATCTATAAGAACCACTAATGACATACATATAACGTTCCATGTAGGGTTCTTATGTGGATCTGTCAAGTCCACAAGTTCTCCAACTTGTACCCGTATGTAGAATTCATATCACATATGCAATTCTCAACATATGCTAGTCTTAATTTATTATTACAACCCATCCGTAATAATAATCGACTAGGGACATTTAAGAATATGAGATATTCTAGGGTTATAAGTATGTGCAAGTGTTTATCTCATAAACGATACTTATTGGAATAATCTTAAGGCGTATACATGACTACAAATAATCATCCATGATTGGCTTTTGGGCATATTATACTAACAATCTCCCACTTGCACTAAAGCCAATCATCCATATATCTCATATATGTGGATCTAGCATGACCATCATGCTTCCGCTGCGTGAGAAGATCAGTCAAGAGATCTGATACATAGTTCTCTAACGGAACTTTGCACAGCCACAGTTGTAGAGTCGGCAACTGTTTCTTGCCTGGAACTCTTCCAGCAAACAGCGCAACATCCAAGAAAAACACATAAACTTATTGCGATATAAAATCATCCCTGTCTGTTTGGAAGCAAGCTTCTTTGTAACACTTTACAACAAGCCCATTAACGCTTCCATGTACCAGGAATGCATCCTTAGTGCTTCTCAAGTACTTAAGGATATTTATAACTGCTGTCCAGTGACTTTCACCGGGATCAGATTGGCATCTGCTCGTGACAATCAGAGCATAAGTGACATTCGGTCGAGTACATAATATGGCATACATGATAGATCCTATTGCCGAAGCACAAGGGATCTTACTCATCCGCTCTCTCTCCCTAGTCGTACTAGGACATTGACTCTTTGAGAGAGATATGCCATGTGACATGGGCAAGAAATCCTTCTTGGAATCTTGCATGCTAAAACTCTTTAGCATCTTGTCAACATATGTTCTCTGACTTATCGAGAGAAGGCTTTTGGATCTATCTCTATAGATCTTTATACCTAACACTTAGGCAGCTTCTCCTAAGTCCTTCATTGAGAAATTCTTTTCCAATGAGTAGAATGTCGTCAACGCACAATACCAAGAAAACAATAGTGCTCCCACTAACCTTCTTGTAAACACATGGATCGTCTTCACTTTTAGTGAAACCAAATTCTTTGATTACTTCATTAAAAACAAAGATTCCAACTCCTTGAAGCTTGCTTTGGTCCACAAATGGACCTTCGCAACTCGCAGCTATAACCAATAGAATCCGGATGGATTTAACTATGGCGACTGGTGAGAAGGTTTCATCATAGTCAATACTAAGAACTTGTTTGAAACCTTCCGCAACCAATTGCCCTTTAAAGGTAATCACATTACCATCCATGTCGGTCTTTCACAAAGACCCATTTTCACCCTATAGGTTTTACCCTTTCAGGTGGATCAAACAAGGTCCATACCTTGTTTTGATACATGGATTCCATTTCTGAATTCATAGCTTCAAGCCACTTCTTGGAGTCAAGACCCGTAATGGTCAGCTGATAGGAAGTGGGCTCATCCTTACTTATGAGCATCACATCACCGGTATGAGTCATGAGAAATCCATATTTCTCAGGCTCATACCGAGTCCTATCCGACCTACGCGGTCCATGTGTTACAGGAACAGGATTCTCGTCCACAACACTTTGTGGTTCCTGTTCTTGTTCCATCTCAGCCTCTTTATCTCGAACTTCTTCGAGTTCTATTATCCTCCCACTGATTCTTCTAGAAATAGACACTCTTTCTAGAAAAATAGCATTCCGAGCCACAAACACTTTGTGCTCTAGAGGATTATAGAAATAATACCTTTAAGGTATTATACAAAAGGCACTTGTCGAATTTAGGGTCGAGTTTATCTGATGCTTAACGTCTCATGTAAGCCTCACAACCCTAAATCCTCATAAAAGACAAATTGGGACGCTTCCCAATCCATATCTCATATGGTGTCTATCCAACCGATTAGATGGAACACGGTTAAGTGAAATGCAGCACTCAATAATGCATGTCCTTAAAAGGAAATAGAAGGTCAGCTTGACTCATCATAGAACGAACCATGTCCAACAAGGTTCGGTTCCTCCTATTAGATACACCATTTGATGAAGTGTACTCGGAGGAGAAATTTGTGATACTATACCACAACCCTTTAGATGATCAAGAAACTCTCGGCCTAAGTATTCACCTCCTCGATCTTATCGAAGCATCTTAATACTTTCCGAGTTGATTCTGTACTTCATTCTTGAATTCTTTGAACTTTTCAAAGGATTCCGACTTGTGTCTCATTAGATACACAAGGCCGTATCTACTGAAGTCATTAGTAAATGTAATGAAGTATTGAAAACCACCTCTAGTCTGTGTAGACTTTGGTCCGCATACATCAGTATGTATTAGACCTAGCAAGTCCTAGGCTCTTAACCTTTACCCGTAAAGGAAGCCTTAGTCATTTTGCCTAATAAATATGACTCATATGTCTCATATGATTCAAAATCAAATGAGTCTAAAGTCCATCTTTATGGATTTTAGGAATACGAGTCTCGTTTATATGGGCCAAACGACTATGCTAGAGATAGGTTTCACTAGAATCATGTAATCTAACCTTCTTCGTATCAATGTTATAGATAGGGGTTGCTAGGTTTAGAACATACAAACCATCGTTTAAAATGCACCATCATAATCAATTTCATTGAAATAAATAGAACAACAATTGTTCCTTATTATCTATGAAAAACCTTCCTTGTCCATAAAAGACAAAGAAATCAAATTCCTGCTTATGGCAAGTACATAATAACAATTGTTCAGTTCTAAAACCAAAACATTCGGTAAGGAAAGATAGAAAGTCCCTACGGCTAATGTAGCAACTCTTGCTCCAATTCCGAGGCGTAGGTCTATCTCATCCTTAACCAATCTCCCACTCTTTCTCAGTTCCTACACATTTCTGAAATATGAGAACCATATCCGGTATCTCATACCCACGATGCAGAGGTAGAGATATTAGCCTCTATAACAAAATACCTGAAGCGGAAGTCTCACTTCACTTCTGCTTCTTTACCTCTTCAAGGTAAACAGGGCAGTTGCATTTCTAATGGCTTGGTTTGTTGCAACGGAAACAATTTCCTGCCTTTGCAACATCACTTTTGGGTTTCAGCACATGAGAATAGAAGATGCACATGCACCAAACCTTTTGGTGCATTTCTTCTTCTTCTCAAACTTTGCTTTTCCCTTTCCTTCTCTAAGGAAACCAAGACCCTCTGGGCTCTCAATGTATATAAACATCTTGAGCACATGAGGTCTAACGGGTAATAACTTAGCCATTTTGCATTGGAACAATGCCTTAGAGGTCTCGTACCTCACATGCCTTACTTGCTCTCCTCAGAGCATTTTCAGGTGTTCGATCATATCGAGTGCCCCCATGTTCTCATGTTGCTTCTGAAGCTCAGAGTCCATGGCAATTAGCATAAGGCATGCAACATCCAATGCATCATCAACATGCTTCTCACAAGCATCTACTTCTGCCCTAAAAGCATTAGGCGCCAATTCATTAAGAACAGGCCCTTCAAGGACATACAAATTTTTCTTGTTTGAAGACTATCCTCAAAATGTGATGCCACTCTAGGAAACTATTCCTATTCAGCTTGTCCTACTCAAGGACCAATCGCAAT
>JAKUCV010004577.1:90125-193363 GCA_028386065.3 Turnera subulata
TCCAGTCCACAAGTTCTCCAACTTGTACCCGTATGTAGAATTCATATCACATATGCAATTCTCAACATACGCTAGTCTTAATTTATTATTACAACCCATCCGTAATAATAATCGACTAGGGACATTTAAGAATATGAGATATTCTAGGGTTATAAGTATGTGCAAGCGTTTATCTCATAAACGATACTTATTGGAATAATCTTAAGGCGTATACATGACTACAAATAATCATCCATGATTGGCTTTTGGGCATATTATACTAACACGTTTATCACTGATAAACATATTTATTGGAATAAAACCTTAATAAATATACATGACTATATAATCATCCAGTGATTGGCTTTTGGGCATTACACTAACACCGAGGTCCTGGAGAGAGGTCATGAGGAGCTTAGGAATGAGCAGCCCCTAGTGGACCATGTGAGCCTAAGAGCAAAGTGTAGATGCTAGAACAGAAAAGAGCCAGAACAGGAGCTGCAAATACTCAAAAGAAACCCTAAAGATGCAGAAGCAGCACTCCAAAAGAGAAGTTGAATGGGGAGGCTAAAGCGCCCAAATTTAATAATTCACAATAGGAAAAAAGGTCCTTAAATTTTTCATATTGTATAAACAGGTCCAAGCACACCAAAGTCATTGGTGGACAAATAGAAACTAAAGACCCTCAAACAGGCATATAAAATGCAAAGTCAAGATGAGCTAAACTCATAAACGACAACATGCCAAAGGTGCTATGCTCGCTATGACAACAAAAAGGGCTCAAGAACCAGGTTCCCAAAATGACAAACCCATGGTGGAGGCTCTCAGGTTAGCAAAAGAACTTATAAGGGACATAGGTACCCAAGTTCATTCAAGAATATAGATATCCTAATTAATCAAATGACGAGCGAAGTTCGAAAACTAGAACGCATGAAAGACCGAATGAGGTTCCGAATAATACAGGTTCGCCAAAAACTGGGTGGAGGATGAGGTCCTCAGGTTAGCTATGGAGCGAGTGACAAAGCTACCAAGTTCGATAAAAATTACATGTGCCCAGAATCATCAAAATTCAGACATACATAAAGGTGCACAGGTCATTAAGAATATTGGATGCTCAAATTAACCAGGATTACTTGTCCGATAAGCCGAAACATCATCAAAAGCAGGATCCTCTCTACTTAGAAGGACCTCAGGCACTCCGAAACAATTTTGTCCTCTGATAGGGGGCTGTAGAGGAGCAATTATATTCTCCGACTAGAGTCTCTGGAGGATCAAATAACTACGCATTCAAGATCTCAATAAACTTCGATGTGCATAAAATGGGATATGCACTGCATCTTTTTTCCTTCATCAGGTTTTTATCCCACCGGGTTTTTCCTAATAAGGTTTTTAACGTGGCAGTATTTCCAAAGTGTATTCTATTTATGCCGATGCCGCCAAGGTCCAAATGCCCGTGCTTACAAGCAAGCACGACCATTTGGGGAGCTTCTGATCTATTTATTATACCCGCTAGGCCCACTACCGGGAGAGCCCAGGCCCGCGAACCGAGTCCGAGCCCATCAAGCCCAATTCGTCCGAGAAGCCTGTCTACAAGGCACCTACTCTATAAATACCCCTCCCCCCCCCCCCCCCCCCCCAAGGTCCGTTTTATTCGATATGATGTAACTCAGAAAATCTAGGCCCGGGTACTATTCACGCCCCTTTTCCCTGTAATCGAACCCGGACATTCAATGAAAATACACACCCCCTATTTTCAATTTACATCAAGAATGTTAGCAAGGATTGCAGGGATCTAGAGATACTTGGAGAGAAGGCCTTCTCGCTTTCTTTCGAACCTTGAGGTTAAGCTGAGGACAGAATTGGATGGCGTGTTATTACAAGAGGAGAATTTCTGGATGCAGAAATCCAGTAACCAGTGGGTACAAGAGGGAGACAAAAACACCTCTTTTTTCCACACTTCCACCATCATTCACAGAAAGAAAAGTCGGGTGGAAGCCTTAAAATCTGACAATGGCGATTGGTGCATAAATCAAGGGGAACTAAGGAACTTAGCATCGAATTATTTCCAACAGCTTTTTAATGAGGAGTATCCATCGTGGGCTATGTTTCCAATCCAAAATGACTTTCCTCAGCCAAGACAGGAGGATGTTCTAGCTTTGAATCGACCTATTTTAGCGGAGGAAGTCAAGGATTGCGTATTTCAGCTTGGCCTACTTAAGGCACCCGGCCTAGATGGCCTACACGCCATGTTTTATCAATCTCAATGGGAGGTTGTGGGCCCAATAGTGCAAGAAGCCATGTAAGTTATGAAGAGAAAGAAAGGAGATTCTAGATGGATAGCCATTAAAATTGATTTAGAGAAGGCCAACAATCGATTACGGTGGTCCTTTATTCAAGATACTTTATTAGCTACTGGACTTGCACTTGATTTAGTTAATATCATTATGAAGTGCATTACTACATCACGGCTGCAAGTGTGTTGGAATGGAGCGGCTAGGGAAGTATTCTGTCCATCTCGCGGTATTCGACAAGGCTGTTGGCCCCTAATCCTACTGATTACAACTTTTCACTAAGCAAATCTTCAAGAGTGACTCACTCAAGAAGTTACACAAATTGAGCGCAAAGAATATCTCTCAAGGTAAGCACTTATAACAACTTAGAATCTCTTGAATGGCTAGGTTAAGTTGCTGTGAGGCTTCAATCCTCTATTTATAGATTCTAAGGGTGGGGAAGAGTGTCTCTCAACGGCTAGTAGGCTTCCAGGTGGCACACGAGTTGACTTCTTGCTCCATTAAATAAACTATCCACGTAGATGAGCCAAATCTGGATATTTCTTGGGTAGAAATTATCTTTCTTAAAAAAGATCTCCAAAAATAGAAAGTATGGACCACCAGATCTTCCAGAGGTGAGAGAGGATGTGAGGACCACTTTTCTGAACTTTTTTTGACTCTTGGAGAGCAAGTACAATGGTTAGTGCAGTTGCATTAATGTCAACCACTTTTCTGGTCCACTGCTGCACTTTTTGGGACCACAACGCCAACTGCCCAGAAAGCGACTTTTTGGTAAATGCGGTGAAGTCAAATGTCCCTGGTTTTGGTTTTTGCGAGAAACCAAATTTTTCTGCCAATACTAAAAACACACAAGGCTTACCAAAATGTTTGTTAATCATCAAAATAATATAATAGTCATTGAATATCATCAAAAATACACTAAACAAGATTAGTCTTAATTAATTTAAACCCTTAATCAAATGTTTAGGCTAACAAAGACGACCAATTTCTCCATATATTTTTGTACTATATATGAAGAGAATTAATGTATTTTGATAATCTAAACCGTTATGCATTTAAACCTTAGGATTAACGAGATGATTTATTCTTAAGGTAAAATATATAATAAGGTTTATTTACATTAAAATATATTTTATTTCATTACTTGGGCTCTTTTAGTTATTTTTAACCCAATTATATTGAGGTGATTTATTTTTGGGTTAGGAATTGGGTTTAAAGGTCCAAGTTAATGAATTCTCCAGAGTTTATCGAGCCCACTAACACATTTCTTGCAGGCTAATTTTAGCTCTGATTTTCGTGGAAAATCAGAGTTAAATCATCATTTAAGTAGATTTTTTTTTGTTTTTGGTATGATTTTGCTTAAATTGGGTGTCAATGAGTCATCAATATGTTATGGAATGATTTAGGAGAGTGATGATCAAGTAATTGAGTAATTCTGGGTTGATTAGAGGTTGATTACGTGGTAGGATCAAATCAGAGCTGAATTAAGAGGATTGGAGCTTCGAAAAGGAAAGAACGGGTGGCATGCGGGGTGCCCGGCGGTCATCTCGTGATGACCGGCAGGTGCCGGCGGACATCCACCTATGACCGCCGGGCCTGGCGGACATCCAGCAGATTTCCGCCGACCATGGCGGTCATCCCCTTCCAAAAGCGCCCAAATCTCCGATTTTGTTTCTAATTTCGATCCTACGCGATTTTAAACCAGATTTTCGGGCATAATCTTCACCATTAAGCAGGTCCACGCCCCTAGGCTTCCCAGAACACTATAAATAGGACCCCTCATACACATTTCAAAGGACACACACTATCATTCACATACAAACTCATAAGCTTTTTTGCTTGGGGAAACTATACCTCTTCAAGCTTAGAAATACATTCTTAGGCAGAAACTCTGGAGAATTTTCGTGGGGAGCATCAGTCTTAGTCCAACAAGGAAGAATCAAGAAGGGGACCAACCATTGAGCTAAGAAGCGGTAAGAAGGTATGTGGAGAAAACAACCCAACACAAGGAGCTAGAGGAGGGCTACACGAAGTAACACTAAACCTTTTTGGTTGATCTTTTGCTGGCTATATGAGGATGCTTTTGATGATGTAAGTGGCAACATAATGTCATGTTTAGAAGTACGTGGCTTTGATCCCGGTCACTCGGGTACGTAGGTAGTCTCGGTTTTACAACGAGATGCAAGCCAAATCTTCTTCTTCTCCCCTTCTCTTTATTTTCCACACTTGCACACCAGCACAAGGCACACTCGCATTCTTCAATTGTACAATGTTTCGACCCAACACGGATGGGTGCTTAACACCTTCCCATCCATGACGAACCCCCGATCCCATGTCTTTGGTTCGCTATGACCATGTTGCCTAAAGGAGTCATTTGAAGGTTTTTCCCAAGTTTTGTCCTTAATAAAATTTGGATGGCGACTCCAATGACATGGGATTGACCCGATGAAGAAGGTGAAGGAATAGGTGAATAGGCCCAAGTGATTTTGGGTCGGGTATTCACAGTTGGCGACTCCGCTGGGGAAGTAGTGGGTTCAAGAAACGTTGTGCAATCATTGAACTTTGTGTGCCTTTTTACTTGTCATCATAAGTGCCTTGCATTCATGATGAGTTATGTGAAACGTCTACCGTAAGAGGGCGAGGGAATCCAAGTCCACCAGAATGCTTTCTTTAAGCGATGGCGGCTTGAGTGTACCCGTTTCTCGATGCTTAGCGATGATGGGGATTAATGGGCCTTGGACCTCACGCGATATCCATTATCACATGTGCGTAGGTCAACCTATTCCCTAGCGGTAATCTCTAGCCCCCAACCAGCTGCATACCCTGAGCATCTCATGCATATTGGATCAATAAGTGGTATGTGTATTTTTTGTGTGATTATTATTGTGGATTTGTATATGTGTAAATAGAGTGCTTTTATTTCGATAAACCAGAAAAACCAATAAAAATAGGGAAGTATATAGTAGAAAATTTTTTGCTGGGCCCGCCCCGTACTGGCAAGGGATGTTGCCCCTTGACTCCGACCTCTAACCGGCTAGCAGGACCGTTGTGCTAACTCTACGTAGGGTGCTACATTGTATAATATAAATTGATGAGTCTAGTAAAGGAACCCTAGGGGAGTAAGTATACATGCCTAAGCCAATATTAGATTTTTGGTGTTGTTCCCCAGTTGACACATGTATTCAGTCGGTCTAACTTGTTTAGGGAATTTGCATTTACATACATTAAGCATTGTATTACATGTTCTTCAAAGTATGAAACACAAATTCGAGCTAGGGTGTCTCACTTTTTCAAATACTCATCGCTTTGAACCTGAGTCTTCAAAGAAAGAAAAAGGAAGAAATGTTTTGAAATATTTTGCGAGTGTATTCTATCATGTTTCCCCACCAAGTGTTTTTGAAATAAGACAAAGCTTAAGTCTAGGATTCCCGATGACCATGAACCTTATCACAAGAGAATTGAACCTTCAGGAAACCGTGGGTGGCATGTACTTTAGCTGGAATGAGATGGTGAAGACATTAAGTGAGTCCGTGAACATGACCAAGGCAAGCAGGCAAGAAGTTGAGGGATTTGGTGTTGCAGAATTTTCACCAACCACCAAGGTATGACTTTTTGAATCTGCAATTAAGGACATCGACTGGAAAGATTGTGCGACTGGGCTGGGGAGGTGATATGAAGTCCTGCATCGATGGAGAGTATGTCGAGGAGCCGTTAGAGGGAGAGCCCATATATCTCAAAGAGAACAGACAACAAATGCCAAAGGTGGATGAAAAGGTCGAAGACTTGAAGCGGAAGATGGTCATATTCGAGGATCAAGAAAAGAGGGATAATGAGAAGCCTGACATGGAAAAGTTCAATGGGACCGGGTGCCCCATAACCCATCTAAAAACTTACGTGAAGATGCTGCAGCCTTTTGAGATAGTGCCTGAGATGATGACCCAATTATTTCAAAGAACTTTGTCCGGAGCTGCATTGGAATGGTTCAATACTTTGGATGAGAACCAAGTTGGCCGATGGGAGGATATATGCGAAGAATTCGTGAAGCAATAGAACTACAACATTGAGGTTTATGTGACCAAGAGGGATCTTGAGACAACCAAGCAAGGGGCCCAAGAAACATTTTCAGCCTTCTTCTTAAGGTGGCGCAGCAAGGCCTCCTTGATGGTGAATGGGGGCTAACATAGGAGGATCAAGTGTGAATGGTGATCAAGAACCTTCAGCCAGTTTACTATGATCGCATGGTGGGCGGTTATTATGCCAACTTCAAGGCTCTGATTGGGACAAGAATGCAATTGGAAGATGCCATAACATCTGTAAGGGTCAAGGTTGCTAGACATACTCCACCTCAAGGGTATAATGATAAAAAGACAACTAAAGTTAATAATGTGGATGCACATGCACCTCGCCTGGTCATCCCACCAAAGAAAGAGTTCACTCCATTGCTCATGTCCATTGGGGAAGTGTTCAAGCAATGCATAAATGGCGGATTGTTGAAGCCTCTAGAGCAAAAACCATATGCAAACCCCACGGTCGGTCAAAGAAAATATTGTGAGCATCACCAGACTCAAGGACGTACAGTTGATAATTGTGGAAGCTTGCACCATGTGTGAACACCCAAATTTGACCCTCGAATATTTAACTAAAATTAGATTCCAAACATGCTTAACTTGAGGTTAATGAGATGATTTGATTTTGAGTCAAGGCATGATAAGAATTCAATTTAGTAGAATTAATGTATTTTGGTAATCTAAACCTTTAGGCATCTAAACTTTAGCATTAATGAGATTATTTAATCTTAGGGTAAAACATACGATAAGGTTTTTTTACATTAAAATACATTTCATTTCATTGCTTGGGCTCTTTTAGTTTTTTTTAACCCAATTATATTGAGGTGATTTATTTTTGGGTTAGGAATGGGTTTAAGGATCCAAGTAAATGGATTTTCCAGAGTTTACCCAGCCCATTGACACATTTCTTGCAGGTTAATTTTAGCTCTGATTTTCCACGGATATCAGAGCTAAATCATCATTTATGTAGAAATGTTGTTTCTGGTATGATTTAGTATGAAATAGGCATTAAAGTGTAATCAATTTGTTATGGAATGATTTAGGGGGAGTGAAAATCAAGTAATTGAATGATTCTGGGTTGATTAGGGGTTAATTACGCGTTAAGATCAAATCAGGGTTGAATTAGGGGATTGGGGGGTTCAAAAATGGAAAGAATGGGTGGCACGCGGGGCAACCGGCGGTCATCTCGCAATGACCACCCGGTGCTGGCGGGCATCCAGTCAAGACCGCTGACACTGGCGGTCAAGCAATAGATGACCGCCGGCAGCGGCGGTCATGTCTCCCCAGATTCCCCCAAATCTCCGATTTTATTTCTAATTTCGATCCTACGCGATTTTGGACTAGATTTTCGGGCATAATCTTCACCATTAAGCAGGTCCATGCCCCTAGGCTTCCTAGAGCACTATAAATAGGACCCCTCACACACATTTCAGGGGATCACAAACTTTTCTCACATACACACCTATAAGTCTTGAGTGCTTGGAGAAACTCTACTTCTCCAAGCCTAGAAATACATTCTCTAGGCAGAAACTCTGGAGGAATTTTGTGGGAGGCATTAGTAGTAGTCCAGCAAGGAGGAGTCAAGAAGAAGATCAACTATAGAGCTTAGAAGCGGTAAGATGGTGGGTATAGAACTCAACCCATTGCAAGGAGCTAGAGGAGGGCTACAAGAGGTAACACTAAACCTTCTTTTGATTGATCATTGTTGATTAAGTGTTGATGCTTTTGTTGATGTAAGTGGCCGATTTGTGCCATGTTTAGAACTACGTGGCTTTGACCCCGATCACTCGGGTACGTAGGTAGTCTCGATTTTACAACGGGGTGCAAGCCAAATCTTCTTCTTCTCCCCTTCTCTTTGTTTTCCACACATGCACACTTGTACCAGGCACACTTGCATTTTACAATTGCACACAGCCTCAACCCAACATGGATGGGTTCCTAACACCTTCCCATCTATGACGAAGCCCTGATTCCGTAACTTTGGTTCGCCAAGACCATGTAGCCTAAAGGAGTCACACTAAGGTTTTTCCCAAGTTTTGTCCTAAATAAAACTTGGATGGTGACTCCAATGTTATGGGATCAACCCGAGGAAGAAGGTGAAAGGATCAGGTGAATAGGCCCAAGTGATTTTGGGTCTGGTATTCACAGTTGGCGACTCCACTGAGGAAGTAGTGGGTTCAAGAGTCTTTGTGCAATTGTCGAATCTTGTGTGCCTTTTATGTGTCTTCATAAGTGCCTTGCATATATGATGATTGATGTGAAGCCTCTACCGTAAGAGGGCGAGGGAATCCAAATCCGCTACATGCTTTCCTTAAGCGATAGTGGTTTGAGTGAACCCGTTTCTCGATGCTTAGCAATGATGGGGATTAATTGGCCTAGGACCTCACGCGATATCCTTTATCACATGTGAGTAGGTCAGCCTATTCCCTAGCGGAAATCTCTAGCCCTCAACCAGCTGCATACCCTGAGCATCTCATGCATATTGAATCAGTAAGTGGTATGTGCATTTTTTTGTGTGTGGTTATTATTGTGGATTCTTGTATGTGTAAATAGCGGGATCGCCGTGCTAACTCTGCGTAGGGTGCTACATCGCGTGGTGTGAATTGATGAGTCTAGAAAGGAACCTTAAGGGAGTAAGTATACATGCTTATGCCGATATTGGATTTTTAATGTTGTCTCCCAGTTGACACATATGTTCAGTCAGTCTACCTTATCTTAGGGAATTCACATTTGCATACATTGGGCATTGCATTACATATTTTCCAAAGTATAAAACACAAATTTGAGCTAGGGTGTCTCACTTTTTCAAATCTTCATCTTCTTGGGCTTAAGTCTTGAAAGAAATAAAAATGAAAAAATGCTTTGAAAGAATAATAAAACATATTTTTGCGAATGTATCCCATCACGCTTTCCCACCGTTTTCAAATGTCTTGAAAGAAAGCAAAGCTCGAGTCTAGGATTCCTAATGGCCATGAACTCTATCATTAGAATTGAACCCTTAGGACACTAGGGGTAGGTAGTGCCTTAGTTGGAAGGAGGTGGTCAAGATATTAGGGATGAGGGATATATCACAAGGCGATGAATCTCAGTAGATGGGGAGATGGTGAAAAAATTAGGCAGAGGTAGTGACGAAGCATCAAATTAAAACACCGAGGCGACTTTGGGACTTCTCGAGAGAGGAGATGTAAGTCCCAATGCTTATGGCAAAAAAAGGGGGACCGGATGACTTGGTTAGGTTTTCTCGTGGGAAGAGATGCAAGCCCCAGTAACTATAATAGAAGAGGTGAGATGAGGCAATCAGATTGGGCCTTCTTCAATAACACAGATGTAAGCACCAGTCTTTACTTGTGGATCGAGCCGATGATCCAAGACAAGAAGTCGAGATGAAGAACCAAACTGAAGAGCCAAGCTGAGGAGCCAGATTGATAAGCTAAGTGGCAGGTTAAGACTTTACCATTGGGGCTTTTTTGTGAGAGGAGATGGAAGTCCAAGCATCCTCCCAAGGAGAATGATGTAAGCTCTAATGTTTGAGTGTGAACCAAGTAGATGGTCCAAGCCGGCAAGCCAAGTTGATAAGTTTATTTAAGAAGCCAAGTCAAGTTGCCAAGTTGAGATGCCGAGTTGGGAAGCCAGGGGACCAGGATACGAAGCTGAGCCAAATTAATGAGGATTGGATACACAAGCTAAGGCAAACCGAGAGGACCATCTTATGGGAAGAAATACAAATCCTAATTTTTAGGGGAGGAACCAGGAGGAAGAGCACATGAGATGACTTGAGGTATGGTGAAGGGACAAGGATTGGGGAGAGCCGATGTTTGGGCCTTCTCGTGAGAGGAGATGTAAGCCCCAATAATCATGGTAGAAGAGGTGAGATTAGGGGACCCGATTGGACCTTATTCAAGGACAGAGATGTAAACCCCGGTTTCTATTTGTGAGCCGAATTGACGAGCCAAGATGAGAAGGTGATAAAAGGATCATATGGTGAGGGGTTGAACTAACAAGTTGAGCTGATAAGAAAAACTGGGGCATCAAGTGGGGACATTGCCATTGGGCCTTCTCGAAGGAACAAGATGCGAACTCCGACAATTGGGACACATTGGGGATGACAGTGAGAACAATGACGGAGACACAGTGAGAAGACAATGGGAGGGTCAAGGGATATTGGTGGAGATGATAAGGAGATGATGCATTCCAAGGGGTAAACAAGAAGACAAAGTTAGAGTCAACCTGAGATCATAGATCAAACTACTAGGCATGGATAGAATGATGACCAAGAATTGGGGAGAGGCAGTGTACTTGCTCTTTAGAGTCTAGAGGTTGAGTCAAGTCAAAAGAGGGAAGGGTTAAATTCTATGTCCGACAATCAATAGGGTCATCATTTGTACTTTAATTTTTTCACATAACGAATAAAACTCTAATTTCCTTATCTTTTTTATGTATGGGGCAAGTTGTGCATGACCTCATGATATTCCATTGGGTCAGTCTAGGAGACCACAAAACAAACTACGAAGACCTGATTCTATGGATGTAACCCAACCTAACCTAACATACATTTGATTAACCCCAGCTGATTCCTAAACACTCACCCGCACTAGCGTTCAAACACTAACCCGATTTGACCTTTGAACATCTATCCAGCCCAACATCCATGTTAAGCCCATCACATCTATCTTGAATACTTTTCTAGAAGAGTTGCTTCCCAAAGATGAATCTAGCTTCCAAAAGAGTCTTATCCAAGTGCACTTGTTCAAAAAGGGTCACTCTTCTTGGGAAAAATAAAAGTAAAAGAAAAGGAAAAAAAATCAAAAAAAAAGAGAAGAAGAAAAAGAAAAAGAAAAAGAAAAAAAGAGAAACGAGGAAAGGAGGTGACCCTCAATGCTTGAATAATTCATCATCCATCTCATAAAATCGGGAAGAAGAAATTATAATGAAGAAGACAAGTGTTCCCCGCTACCTTTGGCTTTCCCCAAAACACCATTCTACCAAACACCCGCCATCTTCAGTCTTCCACTGAATACCCTCATCTCAAACCCGACACCTCATCCACTGATAAGTAGGTAACCCGGGAATGGGGTCGGTCTATCGTTGGTTCCTAGATTGATTCAATGGAAAGATTAAGGTCGTTGCTAGATGCACTTGCCACATTGTTGATTGTATTTGGGCCTTTTTAGTAGTCATAAAGTCTCTCTTCTTGGCTTGTATTTCATTGTCAATCGAGCCCGCCTCTCCCAAGAAGGTTCACTGTGAATCTAGTCATCAATTGTCATGCATCTCTGGCAATCTCCCGATAGCACTTTGGTTTCCCACTAACCCATTATTAAAATCGATAGTCTACCTCTCCAATAGTCAACCGAGTATACCCAGCCTGAGTGGTCTTGATCTTGTTTAGATTTCATGGTCTCAATATTCTGTGTCTATGGTTGCTCTTCACACGAAAAAGAAAAGAAATGAAAAAGAAAAAAAAAAAGGAAGAGCCTGCTAGGTTGAAAACCCGAGAGGGCGGCAAAAGTTAAGGCCCAAAATAAAAATGGGATAGTGGCCAATGACAACAAAGAGACATCCATATGTTAGATAACTCATCAAAGATAGACCACTCGGTTGACAATATCATCATCAACGAAAAGGGTATAGAAGCATCTCGGCACATTGCCCCCATCTATTTTAAAAGGGTATTCACTCATCTACCCACCTTACTCTGATTAGACAGTTTGTCCATCAAAACCTTTTTAAAAAGGAATGCTTACCTCCGGGGTCTCAGCTAGATTTTGAAATGAATGGGTTTATAGTCATTGGGTGTTTTTTTCTTTAGGGCTTCGCGATTTTTGATGGGATAACTCGCTTTTTCTCAAACTACTTTACTCTCACCTTAGCTCGAATGGTCTTTAATGCTCATGCATCATACTAGGGGCATTTACATTCAAGTGCACTATGTCTAATATAGAAAGTACTTACATCCAAACATGCATGTAGAAGTAGATGGCACTTACATCTAAGGGGAAAAGGGAGACAAGAGAGAGAAGAAAAGAGAAGAGGAGAGAAAATGGAGAACATGTGTGAAGGCCCTCTCCCCGAGGGACCCACCGGTATTGTTACATCACATCCCTCAGCCCACACCTCTTGGGTTTAATCCTTTACCATGCTGCAGCACTAGGGATAAAAAGCATCACGTCCCGAGTTCGAATCCCTAGTGCTGCAGCATGGTAAAGGATTTAATCGGGCGGAGGGAGTGATGTAATAATACCTGAGTTTGGTGGGTCCCTCGGGGGGAGGGCCTTCACAACATGGGATAAAGAGAGAGCAATGAGAGATAGAGAAAAGAGGGGAGATGAGGAAAGTAAGAAGAAAGAAAAAAAATTCGAGAGGGGAAAAAGGGTAGACGAAGAAAGGAAAACATGATGAGGGGAAAATTCGAGAGAAAATGGAGAGAAAAGAAAAAGGGAGAAAACATGTCATAAGCACTTGCATCCAGACACAGACATGTAGAAGCTAGGGGTACCTTCATGCATCACTTGCATATGGAACATGAATTCCTTGATAAGGTAGACTTGGTCGAGGGTAAGGGATCAAAAAAGGTGACAACATCATGAATCGATTACTCAATGTAGGCTTACATTTCCTAGGGTTGTTAGCTAAAGGGGCATGACATAAACTTGTAGATAATGAGAATTGTAGACAAGGGGCATGTCATGCCTTATCTCTCTGACTCGTCAAGCTGACATCACACAATAGTGGCACACCTACCTTGAGATTAAACCTATGTTATGACACTAGGGGCACGGCGGGCCATTCGGTTTAGTGAGGTTGCAAGGGGCATGCTGCCCCACCTGTAGAGCTAACTTTCCGGGGCATGCTACCCCACGCGAATTTGAGAATTGCTTGGAGGCATGCTACCCCGTGAGGTTTGAACCAGCCGTTGGGGCATGCTACCCTATTGTTGGAGAAGATATCTATCGGGGCATGTTACCCCTCTCTGATTGATTGACTCCCAGGAGCATGGCGGGCCCATTCACTCTTTTCAAATTAGGCAGATCACCTATTTGGCCAAGGGTGGGGATACCCAAGATTGATGTTGGGGGCATCAAGCCCCATCTTGAGAAAACTAAACCAGGGGCATAATGTGCCCGCATTTAGGCAAGGGGCTTCTCACCTCGCTTCCGGCTTGTATGTCTCAAAGGGCACGACATATCCCTCCTTTCCTTCAAACTCAGCTAAATGACATAGGGGCATGCATCTAGACAACCCAACCTATGAGAGATAAGAACCTCAGTCAAAAAAGAGACGGGAGAACCTAAGCAAAGCCGGGGACCTGGTCCTCGCAATTCTGAGATTGAGACGAACCAACCAATGCCAAGGACCTAGCTCCCGCAAAACCGAAAGATGGGGGAGACCAGACACGAGGGAATCCAGATGAGAGAAAACCCTGAAAGAAATCAAACATGAGAGACACATGCCTAGATGTCGGGACGTGGTTCCCGCAAACCTCGAGATCCAAAACAAAGCCAGGACACGGCTCCCGCAAATTATGAGACAAACGAGCCAAAAGCGGGGATGTGGCTCCCGCAAACCACGGGATGAGATGATTCTCGACAACCGAGCCACGAAGTGGCACCTTTCCGATAAGAGATGTAGGGGTATGTGATGCCCAAGGTATCGACAACACAGTCGCGAAGCGACATCTTAGACAATGATAGAGGCATGAGAAGCCCAGAGATTAGATAACCAGGTCGTGAGACAGCATTTCTGGAGGAAGTCAGTGGCGAAGCAAATTGGGATGAGATGATTCCCGAAGACCATGACTTGGGATGAAATGATTCCCAAAATCGAAACCTAGTTGGCAAGGATGGGACGATTCCTTGTCAACAACCCGATAGATGAGATGATTCTATCACCTCGGGATGAGATGATTCTCGTGATCTGGGATGAGATTATTTCAAATCGAAACCTAGTTGACAAGGATGGGACGATTCCTTGTCAACAACCTGATAGATGAGATGATTCTATCACCTCGGGATGAGATGATTCTCGAGACTTGGGATGAGATGATTCCAAAATCAAAACCTAGTTGGCAAGGATGGGACGATTCCTTGTCAACAACCCGATAGATAAGATGATTCTATCACCTCGGGATGAGATGATTCCCGAGACCAGGGATGAGATGATTCCTAAATCGAAACCTAGTTGACAAGGATGGGACGATTCCTTGTCAATAACCTGATAGATGAGATTATTCTATCACCTCGGGATGAGATGATTCCCGAGACCTGGTTTGAGATGATTCCCAAATCAAAACCTAGTTGACCAGGATAGGACGATTCCTTGTCAACAACCCGATAGATGAGATGATTCTATCGCTTTGGGATGAGATGATTCCCCAAAACCTGGGATGTGATGATTCCCAGGATCCGAGGGCCAGTCCTTCAAAACTTCAGGATGAGATGATTCCTGAAGAGGGGCATGGGATGCTCCGAAACTTAGCACACGCCACACATTTATCATTCAAATTTGGCGGTTCCTATCTTACGTTGTTTTGTCCTTAGTTTCTAAGGACTCATCAACGAGGGGCATCTATGAACAGCCAAATTTGACCCACGAATATTTTACTAAAATTAGATTCCAAACATGCTTAACTTGAGGTTAATGAGATGATTTGATTTTGAGTCAAGGCATGATAAGAATTCAATTTAGTAGAATTAATGTATTTTGGTAATCTAAACCTTTGGGCATCTAAACTTAAGGATTAATGAGATGATTTAATCTTAGGGTAAAACATACGATAAAGTTTTTTTACATTAAAATACATTTCATTTCATTGCTTGGGCTCTTTTAGTTGTTTTTAACCCAATTATATTGAGGTGATTTATTTTTGGGTTAGGAATGGGTTTAAGGATCCAAGTAAATGGATTTTCCAGAGTTTACCCAGCCCATTGACACATTTCTTGCAGGTTAATTTGGAAAATCAGAGCTAAATCATCATTTATGTAGAAATGTTGTTTTTGGTATGATTTAGTATGAAATAGGCACTAAGGTGTAATCAATCTGTTATGGAATGATTTAGGGGGAGTGATAATCAAGTAATTGAATGATTCTGGGTTGATTAGGGGTTAATTACGCGGTAAGATCAAATCAGGGCAGAATTAGAGGATTGGGGGGTTCGAAAATGGAAAGAACGGGTGGCCTATAAATAGGTGCTGGCGGGCATCCACTCAAGACCGCCGACACTGGCGGTCAAGCAGTAGATGACCGTCGGCAGCGGCGGTCATGTCTCCCCAGATTCGCCCAAATCTCCGATTTTGTTTCTAATTTCGATCCTACGTGGTTTTGGACTAGATTTTTGGGCATAATCTTCACCGTTAAGCAGGTCCACGCCCGTAGGCTTCCTAGAGCACTATAAATAGGACCCCTCACACACATTTCAGGGGATCACAAACTTTTCTCATATACACGCCTATAAGTCTTGAGTGCTCTGAGAAACTCTACTTCTCCAAGCCTAGAAATACATTCTCTAGGCAGAAACTATGGAGGAATTTTGTGGGAGGCATTAGCAGTAGTCCAGCAAGGAGGAGTCAAGAAGAGGATCAACCATAGAGCTTAGAAGCGGTAAGAAGGTGGGTATAGAACTCAACCCATTGCAAGGAGCTAGAGGAGGGCTACAAGAGGTAACACTAAACCTTCTTTCGATTGATCTTTGTTGATTACGTGTTGATGCTTTTGATGAAGTAAGTGGCCGATTTGTGCCATGTTTAGAACTACGTGGCTTTGACCCCGATCACTCGGGTACGTAGGTAGTCTCGGTTTTACAACGGGATGCAAGCCAAATCTTCTTCTTCTCCCCTTCTCTTTATTTTCCACACATGCACACTTGCACCAGGCACACTTGCATTTTAGAATTGCACACAGCCTCGACCCAACATGGATGGGTGCCTAACACCTTCCCATCTATGACGAACCCCCAATCCCGTAACTTTGGTTCGCCAAGACCATGTAGCCTAAAGGAGTCATACTAAGGTTTTTCCCAAGTTTTGTCCTAAATAAAACTTGGGTGGCGACTCCAATGTTGTGGGATTGACCCGAGGAAGATGGTGAAAGGATTAGGTGAATAGGCCCAAGTGATTTTGGGTCAGGTATTCACACTATGCCATTCAGAACTTGATCGATAAGGGATTGTTGACATTGTCCACCAAGCATAGATATTGATGAGAATCGAGAATAGAGAGTCTAAATTTTCATAAAGAGTGACGGTTAATCCCATTAAACTCACTTTACTTTCAAGTATTTGAATAATTATACCTTTTAGTTCCCCTCAAGGAATAAAATTTTATTCCCTCTTCTTTGTGTGGCAAAAATTTGGCAAATTTTCATGAAAGTCCCTTGACTTAACACGAGGACCTTCCAATGAACTACGAAGACTTGATTCTGTGAGTGTAATCCATTTCTACCTAAATACTTACCTTTTTCAACCTTCAGAAACAAACCCAAGTTAACCTTCAAACATCTATCTATTCCGACCTCCATGTAGACCCCATCGCATTCACCTTGAACATTTGTCTAAAAGAATTGCTTCTCGAAAATGAATCTAGCTTCCTAAAGGGTTTTATCCAAATGCACATGTTCAAATGGGTCATTCCCCTCGAAAAAAAAAAGAAAGAAAAAGAAAGGAGAAAGAACGAGGAAAGGAAAAGTGACCCTTAGTGCCTAAATGATTGATTCATCACTCATTTTTTGAAATCAGGAGGAAGCCATGAATGAAAAAGACAAGTGTTCTCCTACAAACCTACTACATTTGACTTTCCACAAGACACTATCTCAAATCAAATACCATATCCACAGATACGCAGGTAACCCGACAACGGGTCCGGTCTAATCGGTTCTCAGGTTGGTTCAATGGACAAGATTAAGGTTTATGCTTAATATGCCACGAGGGTATTCAAATGCTAGTTTGTTCGAAGTGCCACCATTTTTATCATAAGGAATGTATCTGGACGGGAATGGGATTAGCCCCTGGCTTGGTTGGTGCACTCAATATAGGTCGAGTTGGTTCTTTCAACAAACTGTTTATCTATCCAGCCCTCTGATAGAACTCCAAAAGCGCCTTACTGAAATGGCCCTGGTTCCTTCAAGCCTGTTAAGTTTGCATCTCTCCAAAGGCTCATGACTACTACCCTTTTGAAAAAAAATAAAAAAAATGAAAAGAAAAGCCTGCTAGGATGAAAACCCGAAAGGGCGGCCTAGGCAAAAATTAAGGCCAAAATGGGGTAGTAGCCAATGACAACGAAGGAACCTCCATGTGTTAAGATCATCTTGCTCCGCCACTCCTCAAAACACATATTGCTCAGTTAGACATGCATGGTCACCGGGTACGTCACCTCCATCCATTTTAAAGGGACTTCTCCTCACTCTGCCTTGGTTACTTCACCATCTATCCGAACTTTTCAACAAGGAATGCTCACCCCTGGAGTCCTAGTTAGAATTTGATGTGAATGTGTTCATAGTCATTAGAGACTTTTCTCTTCGAAACTTTTACGTTTTTGATGGAATAAATTCGCTTTTCCTCAAATTGCTTAATTTTCACCTTAGCTCGAATGATTTTGAAATTCCGTGCATCATATTGGGATCACATACGTCCGAACATATCTTGTAGAAAGAGATGGTACCCATACTTAAATGCGTCATATAGAAGCATATATCACTTGCATTCAAAAAGGAAAAATAACATGAACAATGAACGCACCATGTAGAAGTAGGCGACACTTGCATTCAAGAAAAAAAGAGAGGACGAGAGAATGAGAGGAAAAATTGAGAGGAAAAAAGGGGAAAGAAACAGAGAAGAGAAGGAGAAAGAAGAGAGGAGGAAAAGAGAAAGAGGAAAAGAAGAGGAAGAGTAGAAGAGAAGTGAAGAAGAGAGGAACATATCATAGCACTTGCATGTAGAAACTAGGGGCGTCCTCATGCATTGAAATGATAAACACATTGTAGGCATACTCATGCATCACTTGCATATAGACCATGGATTCCTTGGTAAGGTAGACTTGATTGGGGGTAAATGATCAACGAAAGTGACAATGTCATAAATTCGTATACTCACATTCCTTAGGGTTGATGATTGGAGGGGCATGGCACGCCCAAATCTTTAGATGACTTTGTCTATAGAATAATGGGCATATGCCATGCCAGCACCCTAGATGTAGACTCTATGATCACTTGTAGACTCTAGGGGCACGTCATACCTCGGTTTTATCAAGATGGTTTTACACTGATTTTTGACTTGTTAGGTAGCCGAGTTTATCTACACATGGGGATGTTGTGCCTTGAGTTTTGATGATTTTTTTTATCAAAGGGACATGTCATACCCCAACTTTTGAGTTGCCATGTTGATTTCCTAGTGGTGCTTCAAGGGTTCATCATACACCGATTACAATTGATTTTAACTTGTCAATCGATTTACACAAAGGACATGTCATGCCTCAAGTTTTGATAATTTCATGAAGTTGATTCCTTTAATAGGGCATGGTATGTCCTGATATTGGGTCAAAGTTGATTTCAAGGGGCATGTCATGCCTCGATTTTCTTTGCTAATCTTGAGATTTACACACCGAGGGTAAACCATGCAGTATACCATGAAGTTGATTTACGTCAATGGGCATGTAATACCTCGAGATGATGATTTTGCATGATTAGATTCGATGCGTAACGGCATGCCATGCCGCTAATCATTTACAGAAAGATTTTGCTTTGGGCATTCTCAAAGAGTTGTAAGGCCCTGTTTTTTAATTCAAATTTGAGGAGGAGCCGAGGGTGCCCACACCATAAGATTCAATTAATGGTTGTGGACATGAAGGGCCCAAGACGATTTCCAGAGAAACCGGAGGCATGCTACCTCGATTTGTTTTATTTAAGGACATGAAAAACCCTAACTTTGCATTGATGATTGGCTTAGAAACAGGATAGACTATGCCCATGTTATGAAATTAATTTATAAATGATGGGCATGGAATGTTCCGATAAGATAACTTGATTTTATGATTTAGAGTCAATATGTAATGGTATGACGTGTCCCGAGTCAAAGAGAAGAGATATATCTAAAGGCACGGTGGGCCCCAGCTTTTCATGTCAGTGATTGATGCTAGGCATTCTCAAGTGAGTTGTAAGGCCCATTATTTGTGAAAAGAGGCAAGGGGCATGCTACCCCACTTTGTTTGACTTCCAAGGGCATGGCGGGCCTATTTATTTGACTAGGACAAGAAAAGAGGTAGATTGCCTGATTAACTGTGGTTTAGGATGCCCGAGATGATTCTAAACCAGGGACACACTTTACCCCATTCCTGAAACCGCGACTAGATGCTGGGGGCATCATGCCCATACTTTTGATTTGTATGTCTCGAGGGGCACAATACACCCAATTAGATTGATCTAGAGGTATGGGATCCAGACAATTCAACCATGAAAGAACCTGTGAGGCAATTAGTAAACCAGAGATACTGAAATAACCCATAAACACAAGCATACCTAGCTTAGAACCTGAGGATCTAGACATGAGAGAAACTAGAAAAGAGTGAATCCAACCAGAAGAGAGAAGAGGGAATCCAGTCAAAGCCAAAGATCCGGTCTTTGCTTAACCGAAAGGTGAGAATACTAATTAAGAGAGAGGTGAGGGATCCAGGCCTAGAAGAACCCAGACACGAGTGAACCAAGAGAGGAACCAACCCCAAAACCAAGGACCCGGTCCTTGCAAACCCTGAGATAAGCAAACACAGAAAAATCCAGACATGAGGAAATCAGGAGATTACCTAAAGCCGAAACCCAGCTTCTGCAGACCAGGAGATGAGGTGAACCAGAGTTGAGAGAGCCTAGAGCCGGGATGCAACTCCCGCAAACCATGAAATGAGAAAGTCGGAACCGAGGAATGAGAGAGAACAAACTTTGAGAGAAACCATGAAATAAGCCACCCAGGGGAGAGCAAACTATAAAAGAGACCAGAATTGAGAGAAAACCGGATAGGAGGGAAACCGGAAGCCAAGGACCCAGCCCTTGCAATCTTGTGATGACTAAGCCCAGGAAGCCAGACGTGAGAGAATATCCAGACATAAATGGAAGAGGAGTAAACCCAACTAGAAGAGAGATGAGGGAATCCAGTCAAAAGCCAAAAACCCGATTTTTGCAAACTCGAGAAATGAGAGAACCAAGACATAAGGGATACAGACATGAGGAAAACCAGTAAGCCAAGAGCCCAGCTCTTGCAAACTCGAGATGAGCAGACCTTGAGACATACAAGTCAGAAGCCGGGAACCCAGTTCTCATAAAACCTTGAGATGAGGAAACCAGACAAAAGCAGTGTACCCAGTACCCGCAAAACTAAAGCCGAATACCCAGTATTCACAAACCCCGGGATGAGAAGATTCCTAAAGACCGAACGTTGAATATCCAGTTGACAAAGATGAGATGATTCTTCGTCAACAACCCGATAGATGAGATGATTCTATCGCCTCAGGATGAGATGATTCCCGCAAACCATAGACTTAGGATGAGATGATTCCCAAGTCGAAACCTAGTTGGCAAAGAAGAGATGATTCTTTGCCGACAACCTGATAGATGAGATGATTCTATCATCTCGGGATGAGATGATTCCTGAGAACCTAGAATGAGTTGATTCCCACAAACCGAGGGTCAATCCCTCAAAAACTTCGGGATGAGAAGATTCCTGAAGCGGATCATAGGATGCTCAAACCCTTGGCACTCATCACACACATCTACCATTCAAATTTGGTTGTTCCTGTTCTTGCGTTGTTTCGTCCTTAGTCCTTAAGGACTCATCAACGAGGGGCATCTGTGAACACTCAAATTTGACCCATGAACATTTTGCTAAAATTACATTCCAAGCATGCTTAAGCTCAAGGTCAATGAGATGACTTAATTTTGAGTTAAAGTATGATAAGAATTTAACTTAGTAGAATTAATGTATTTTGATAATCTAAACCGTTATGCATTTAAACCTTAGGATTAACGAGAAGATTTAATCTTAGGGTAAAATATATAATAAGGTTTATTTACATTAAAATATATTTCATTTCATTATTTGGGGTCTTTTAGTTGTTTTTAACCTAATTATATTGAGATGATTTATTTTTGGGTCCAAGTTAATGAATTCTCCAAAGTTTATATAGCCCAATACCAGATTTCTTGCAGGCTAATTTTAGCTCTGATTTTTGTGGAAAATCAGAGTTAAATCTTCATTTAAGTATATTTTTTGTTTTTGGTATGATTTTGCTTAAAGTGGGTGTCAATGAGTAATCAATCAGTTATGGAATGATTTAGAGGAGTGATGATCAAGTAATTGAGTAATTCTGGGTTGATTAGGGGTTGATTATGCGGTAGGATCAAATCAGAGCTGAATTAGGGGGATTGGGGCTTTGAAAAGGAAAGAATGGGTGGAACGCGGGGTGGCCGGCGCTCATCTCGCGACGACTGCCAGGTGCCGGCGGACATCCACCCATGAACGCCGGGCCTGGCGGACATCCAGCAGATGACCGCCGGCCGTGGCGGTCATCCCCTTCTAGAAGCGCCCAAATGTCCAATTTTGTTTCTAATTCCGAACTTCTCGCAGTTTTGGACCAGATTTTCGGAAATAATCATCACCATTAAGCAGGTCCATGCCCCTAGGCTTCCCAGAACACTATAAATAGGACCTCTCATATATATTTCAAAGGACACACACTGTCATTCACATACACACTCATAAGCTTTCTTGATTGGGAAAACTATACCTCTCCAAGCTTAGAAATACATTCTTAGGCAGAAACTCTGGAGAATTTTCATGGGGAGCATCAGCCTTAGTCCAGCAAGGAAGAATCAAGAAGGGGACCAACCATTGAGCTAAGAAGCGACAAGAAGGTGGGTAGAGAAAACAACTCAACACAAGGAGCTAGAGGAGGGCTACACGAGGTAACACTAAACCTTTTTGGTTGATCTTTTGCTGGCTATATAAGGATGCTTTTGATGATGTAAGTGGCGACATAATGTCATGTTGGAACTACGTGGCTTTGACCCCAGTCACTCGGGTACGTAGGTAGTCTCGTTGTTACAACGGGATGCAAGCCAAATCTTCTTCTTCTCCCCTTCTCTTTATTTTCCACACTTGCACACCAGCACAAGGCACACTCGCATTCTTTAATTGCACAATGTTTCTACCCAACACGGATTGGTGCCTAACACCTTCCTATCCGTGATGAACCCCCGATCCCATGTCTTTGGTTCGCCATGAACATGTTGCCTAAAGGAGTCATTTGAAGGTTTTTTCCAAGTTTTGTCCTTAATAAAATTTGGGTGGCGACTCCAATGATAGGGGATTTACCCGAGGAAGAAGGTAAAGGAATAGGTGAATAAGCCCAAGTGATTTTAGGTCGGGTATTCACAGGAGTGTGGTTTCACTCTTACCAAAGACCTTGGGAAGCACCTTGGTATGCCTCTGATTCACTCGAGAGTGTCAAAGGGTACCTACTCATACGTTTATGATTAGGCAAAACAAAGGCTAAGTGGATGGAAGGCACAACATTTGTCTCTTGCGGGGAGAATTGCTCTCACTAAATTTTTTATCTCTACTCTTCCAACATATGCGATAGGAATTGTCAGCTTACCTCAATTTGTATGTGATAAGTTGGAGAGTCTGTGTTGGAAATTTGTGTGGGCTTCCTGTGATCAAGTTAGGAAAATCCATCTTCTCAGCTGGGAGAAGATTTGTGACCCTATTAATTGTGGTGGAATTGGCCTACGCAGTATGTGCATCTGCAATGATGCGCTCTTAATGAAGATGATAAGGAAAATTTTAACGCAACTTGATGTGTTACGGGTCCAAATTTTTCGGAAAAAATATCTGAACACATCTGAAGTTTGGTCAGAGAAGTAGAAATACAAGGGTTGATGTAAATCAAAAATAGGGGGTATGTATTTTTATTGAATGTTCGGGTTTAATTATGGAGAGAAGGGGCATGAATAGTGCCTGAGCCTAGATTTTCGAAGTTACATCATATCGAATAAAACGGGTGTTAGGGGGTATTTATAGAGCGGGTGTCTTGTAGATGAGCTTTTCGGACAAATTGGGCTTGATGGGCTCGGACTCGGTCCTCGGGCCTGGGCTCTCCCGATAATGGGCCCAGCGGGTATAGCAAATATATCAGTAGCCCCCCAAAAACCTTGGACCTTTGTGGCATCGGCATAAATAGAATACACTTTGGAAATACTGTCTCGTTAAAAACCTTATCAAGAAAAACCGGTAGGATAAAAACCTGATGAAAGAAAAAAGAGTGCAGTGTGTATCCCATTTTATGCACATCGAAGTTTATTGAGATCCTGAATGCGCAGTTATCTGATCCTCCAGAGCCTCTAGTCGGAGAATATAATTGCTCCTCTGCAGCCCCCTATCGGAGGACAAAAGTGTTTCGGTGTG
The DNA here is from genome assembly GCA_028386065.3 of Turnera subulata. NCBI lineage: Eukaryota > Viridiplantae > Streptophyta > Magnoliopsida > Malpighiales > Passifloraceae > Turnera > Turnera subulata. Next base: position 113,900 of record JAKUCV010004577.1, read on the forward strand.
CCTAAGGTCCTTCTAAGTAGAGAGGATCCTGCTTTTGATGATGTCTCTACTTATTGGACAAGTCATCTTGGTTAGCATCCAATATTCTTATTGACCTGTGCATCTTTATGTATGTCTGAATTTTGATGATCCTCGGCACATATAATTTTTATCGAACTTGGTTGCTTTGTCGCTCGCTCCATAGCTAACCTGAGGACCTCATTCTGCACCCAGTTTTTGGCGAACCTGTATTATTCGGAACGTCATTCGGTCTTTCATGTATTCTAGTTCTCGAACTTCGCTCGTCATTTGATTAATCAGGGTATCTATGTTCTTGATTGAACTTAGGTACCTATGTCCCTTATAAGTTCTTTCGCTAACCTGAGGGCCTCTACCATGGGCTTGTCATTTTGAGAACTTAGCTCCTTGAGCCCCTTTTGTTGTCATAACGAACCTAACACCTTTGGCCTGTTGTCGTTTATGAGTTTGACTCATTTTGCCTTTGCATTTTATATGCCTGTTTGAGGGTCTTTAGTTTCTATCTGCCCACCTATGACTTTGGTGTGCTTGATACTGTTTATATAATATGAAAAATTTAAGGGCCTTTTGTCCCTATTGTGAATTATTAAATTTGGGTGCTTTAGCCTCCCTATTCAACTTCTCTTTTGGAGTGCTGCTTTTGCATCTTTAGGGTTTCTTTTGAGTATCTTCAGCTCCTGTTCTGGCTCTTTTCTATTCTAGCATCTGCACTTTGCTCTTAGGCTCACATGGTCCACTTGGGCCTGCTCATTCCTAAGCTCCTCATGACCTCTTTCTAGGACCTCGGTAGGATTTTTGACTGTGACTGTTGTTTTCTTTTCGGCACCTTCTAGTCTGTTTGCTCTTTTTTGTCATCCTTCTTGCCGAAGCTTCTCCATTGTGTTTTGCGCCTTCTTTGTGCTTCCTTAGCTTTTCTTTGTTCCTTACCTTTTCTTTGTTTTTCTACATTTGAAGTTACCCTTTCGTGGGCGAAGACCCTTGTTCCTTTTCAGCTTCTCCCATCTTTTGCGGGTTTATCTTTGTGTTGAAGAGTTCCTGCTTCTCTGGATGTCTTCTTTCCATGAATTGGTCCTCTTGGCGACCTCGCGGTATCTGGCTCCAGCCCCCTGGATTGTTCTTTCAGGTTCGACTTTCAGTTTCTTGAGGCAATTGAGCTTCTGGTTCTTGTATTGGGCTGGTTTGTAGCATTTTCAGGTTCTTGGGACTCTTTCCTCTTTCGCTGCGGTGTGGCAAGCTTTGTGATTTGATCCTATGTTCGGAGATCAGGGCCTCTTGTTTTGCCCATTATAATTGGGCGAGCCACTTGCTCAGCTGGTTCTATTGAAGTACTTGTGACTCTTGTTGGGCTCCCTTTACCTGTAGCCTCTGTGTCTAGGCCCTGCATTAAATTGCTGCAATGAGCCTCTGCTTCCTGCACACTAGAGATTCTTCCTTTTGTTATGGTATTGTGAGCTTCTATCATCAGCTTCTGTATGAGACATTGCCTGCCAGCTTCGGGATAAACAACCCTTAAGCTTTTCGAAGGTTCTGGGCATCATATGCATTTAGCTTTTAGACTCAATGGTCCTCAAGCCTTTTTGAATATTTTGGGCATTATGTGTCTTGATTTTGGGGCTAAACAGCCTTTGAGCTAGCTTTTTAATTTTTTTAGGTATACCTTTAGCTTTTGGGCACAACAGCCCGTAGCTTTTTTGACCTGTGGGTACTTCTGTACCTTTGGCCTAGATTTAGGCTCGGTGGCCTCTCAGCTTTCCTAGGGGCTCCATTTGGGCTTCAAGAGCCTCAGAGCTTCTCCTATTGACTCTTACAGGTACTTAATACCCTGGTCTGGCTGGATATAAATTTAGGTATTTAAGAACCTATAGGCCTTCCTTGTGCTTTTGGGTTTATATCACCTTAGCAGGCCTGTTTGTTGTAATTTTTGGCGCGAGGGCCTTTGAGGTTCGGGGCTCTTATTTGTATAAGGTACCATGGCATGCTCATTATAAATTTTGGGCACGAGGGCCTTCGAGCTTCGGGGCTCTTATTGGTACAAGGTACCATGGCCTTGCTCGTTACAAATTTTGGGCACGAGGGCCTTTGCCTTAAAACGCTATTCGCATTGTGGAGTCTTTTTTAATTTTGCATTCTACTCGAATTGCGGCGGCTTTATCGTCCACCTGTGATTTGTTGTAAGTTTCTCCTCTAAGCAAGCTGATGAGCCTTGTCTACTAGAGAGAGTTTCTGGTTCCATTTGAGTCTAAAACAACCAGTTTTATGCTTTAGCGTTCGAGGGCCTTTTCGCTATTTTTGGCTACATTTGGGCCTTGCGATTTATGGTACCCACGAAGCCTTATGCATTTCATAGTGTTTCTTCCTCAATTTTAACCCTTCTGCTCTCCTTTGTTATTGAGCCTTTCATAGTATGCTCTCGAAGATAACCTGTATATTTTGGCGCTGAATGTAGCTTCCTCGTTTGGGCGAGTTTAAGAGGGGTCCTATTTCCCTAGGTAACCTTATGATTTCCCTAAGTCTCAGCTTGCCTATTTTATGCTTCATTTTCATTGGAGCATGTTGAGCTTTTTGGAGCCTCGAGCAGTAGCCCCCAGCACAAGCATCTTGTTGCATTTCTTCTCCGTCTCAACGGGAGCTTCATTAGGTGTTGGTGCGCTTATGGGCGCCACTTGAGGTACCTATCAATCTTATAAAGGCATTGGGGGGGCTCAGTCACCTTTTGTGAGGGCCTCTTTAGATTTCTGGTTCCACTATAGGATTATTCTTTGCATCTGTTCCTCCTGTGAGGTTCTTAAGTTATTCACTTTGTGTGTACCTATTATGGTTCTGGCTTGTGTTAAAGCTTTTGTTTTTGATGATTTGCGTAAAGGACCTGTGGTTGTCGTTGCATTGTACCAGATTCCTAATAAGCTTCTTATTATCAAAAGAAAATTTTCTTTTTGCCTTCGACAGGAACCTGGTTTTGTTTTTTATAATGATCCTCCTCTTCCAAAATTTTCTTGCTTTGCTTAAAGCATGTTTCCATTGAGGTGCACTTTGAAAATTGCTTTCCTCTTTTCCTCAGCACACAGCTTGGCGAGGGTCTCTGAATCGTTTCCTGCCTTTGTACGAGCTTCTTTATTGTCTTTCTACTTTCAACTTGGTTAATTAGTGCGAACCTCCATCTTCTGATGTTGACTTGATCGTTTGTTCATTTCAAGAGCGTCCTTGGCATCTTTTTCCTTTACAAAAGCTCTTATTATGATACCTATCTCTCATGTAGGAATTTCTTTTGGATATACTTATTTGTATAACTCCTTTGAACGTCTAGCCCCCGCGGCTGGTATCTTAGTATCTTTTATAAGATGTCCAGTCGCTGTTATTTGACTCCTTAAAATTTCTTGAGGCTTCTTTGAGCTTCTAGTAATTGCTAGGAATTCTTCATTGACGCCAACTATCTCCCTTAGAGCTTCACCTACATTTCATTATGTTTATCGTGGTTTCATGGGGCTTATGTTGCCACCACAGAAACTCTTTAAGGTTCTGGTATCACCGCACGAACCTCCTTCTTTGTCAGCTTTCTTCACTTCGGATTTCCTGTATTTTTGTGACTTCCATTAGGGCTTCAGGAAGTATTTGTTGAGCTTTTAAGCTTCTTGACTTTGACGTGTGCATTCATTGAGGGAGCCTTTTTTTGATAATTGCATCTTCTATAGAATGTCCTTTGACATCCTATACATTCTTCGTGGTAGCTTCTTGAACAACCGTTCAAGTTTAATATGAGCATAAACAATGTTTGTTTAAAGGTTTTTTGGACTTGTTCATCTTGGAATCCAGAATCTGAATCCTGGAACCCGTTTTGCACTAAGCCATGCAAATATGCTTTCGCTGGAATCATTTTGCATCTGTTGGGGCTGTGCACTAGCACTACTTGTATTTGTAGCTTCCTAGGCCATATGACTCCTCCATAGGGACTCTTTGAATCTGACCACCTTTATGGCAGTTCTCCTCAGAACCTTGCTTTTTTTATCCTCCGATGAGGGCTTCCCCTCCGAAATTTTTCTTGCTTTATTCAAAGGATTCTTCTTTCGGGGGTAGACTTTGAATCGTGTTCCTGAATAACCTGGTGCTAGAAGGAGGGCCTCCTCCATTAGAACCTCATGCAGCTACTTGGCCACTTGTTATGCACTAGAGTTTTGGTGAGCATTTTGCCTTCTGGAGCTTCTGGACCTTTATTGGATTTTCCTTTTAGGTTCGAGCTTCTATCTTTGTTCCATCTTTTTAGGGGCTTCGTTAAGGACCTATCACTTGGGCAGCAGCTGCTTTTGTGCATTTTTGCTTTCCCGTAAGGTTCTATGAAATCTAAAATCTTTCTTGTTGGGAACTTTAGGATTTGTTTGCTTCTTGAACATTAGGACCTGTCAATGTAGTGCTTGCGAATTAACATCTTCTCCGAAATTTCGTGGGCATCAAGCCTGGTTTTGGATTTCTTCAGGTATCAGATACCTCAGCAATGGCATGAGGATGATTCCCCTCATGGACCTAACAATTAAAACTCTGCATCCCAAAAGTTGGATCGCTATTGCAATCGGCCTTTTGTCGCAGGACTTGTTACTCTAATAGGACCTGCTGGGTCGTTGATGAAATCTGGGCTATTGGATTCGTTTCGTTAGCCTCTCTTCAAGTTCCATCAAGTGTGAATGGTGGTAAAAGAAGCTTCGAAGGGCCTAAACCACCTTCATACGACATCTTCAGAACCTGCTCTGGTCTTTCATCATTCCTCAGGATCTATTTGGAGTTATTGGTCCATTTACAGGAACCTGAAATGTCATTGTCTTGTGCTTCGTGAGATGCATGGTGCTTCCTTAGAAGTTTTCCATGCATCTATTTCTTTCAGGAGGTCCCCGCCCTAAAACTGAACATTTTGCATGCACCTATTTCAGGACATTTGGCCGAGACCAATTTCAGGACCTCCAGTCGAGACCTGTATTCCAAAGTATTTTTCTTTGTTGAACTCTTTAGGACCTGTCCTCATTTTCAATGGCATTAGTGGAGGAAACCTGCGTATCAGAATCTCCATTGAAGTTTCTTGGTTTTAGCCCCTGTTTCGCCTTTTGATGTATGTATTTTGGTGAAAGGTGACTTTGTTGAGAATTTTGTGTTGGGCATCTCGGTTATATTCCCTTCAGGATCTGCTTCGGATTAGCATTTCCACAATGAGAATATCTTTCGGTCAAGCGGAGTTGTTCGGAACCTCCGACCTTCCTTTTGGACCTTTGAAAATTTTTCCTGAACCTAATGGCTTATGTTTCTCATCGGGGGAGGTATCTCGTGATAGTATTTCCATGCCCGAAATAAAATTACATCAAAAGGCATCCTCATCAATATTTTAATTTCTTTTATTTTTGCATAACAATCATGCAAGGTATTGTTGCTAAGTAAATCACAAAAAAACAAAGCGCCATAACAATATAAATTAGGATCATGATCATGTTTATCCTTTACGCTATGTGCACAACATAACATATAAGCAAGGATCATATAAATATTTTCCGCATTTCAGTGATAGAATTAAATAATTATACAAATCCAAAAGTTGCATGTGAGATGGATGAACACAATAGTGTCAATCGTTATAAATTAACAAATTAACATATAGCATTATCATGCATGTACAATATAAACATTAAAAGAACCTGGCTTGTGAATCCTTAATGGGATTAGGTTCTATCAGTAGCTTTTAGAGAGCCTATTGTCCTGCAGACCTATTAACTTGATAGGACATGCTATTGGATTTCTTTCACGGGCCTGTTAATTCAACACGACCCGGTGTTTAATTGTTGGTGAGGTACTGTGGTGTTTAATTAATGGTGAAGTACTGTGGTTGTTTTTGCGCATAAATCTGTTCGTTGTTGTTGTTTGGACGGCAGAAACCTTTGGCTTCTTGGATTGTTTGCCGTCATTGCTTGATGAGAGGGGATGAACGGATTGAACGGTGGTGCATCGTGAATCGATCGTCGTCCCCAGTGGAGTCGCCACTGATGTAAATCGAAAATAGGGGGTATGTATTTTTATTGAATGTTCGGGTTTGATTACAGTGAGAAGGGGCGTGAATAGTGCCTGAGCCTAGATTTTCTAAGTTACATCATATCTAATAAAACGGGCCTTAGGGGGTATTTATAGAGCGGGTGCCTTGTAGACGGGCTTCTCGGACAAATTGGACTTGATGGGCTCGGACTCGGTCCTCGGGCCTGGGCTCTCCCGGTAGTGGGCCCAGTGGATATAACAAATATATCAAGGATCGGTTGAGTTTGTGGAGAGGTTTGGGTGCAGCGTGTCCCAGTTTCAAGAATTGTGTGGAATGGGAAATAAGTGATGGGAGATCAGTATTGTTTTGGGAGATAAATGGCTAGGGAAGAATGACTGTTTGATGGATCATACTACCTCCCCTGTCCCGAAAAATTTAATTAAAGGGACAGTGGCGCAACTGACCAGCCCGGAAGGCAGATGGAAATGGAAGCATACTATTACATATCTCCCTGCAGGTATCATTAGAGACCTGGAATTATTCATACCACCAACAGATAACGCAGGTCCTAATAATGTGATCTGGGCAGAAAATGCACAAGGTTGTTTCTCTACAAAATCGGCCTATGATGCATTAATGGCTCCGCCATTATAAGAACCACACTAGGTGTGGAAGATGATATGGAAGTGGAAAGGTCCGAGGCGTGTGAACTCATTTTTATGGCTATTGGCACATGACCGTTTCCTCACCAATGTGCTCCGACATACTAGACACCTCACAGATGATCCTACTTGCAATCTATGTGGCAGTGTAGATGAAACTTCAATTCATATTGTCTGAGATTGCCCACTTGCCAGGGACACTTGGATAGCCCTTCTTGGGGGACAATTGTCACAAGATTTTTTCACTATGAATCCCATATAGTGGATTGTTTGCAATCTAAGTAGTACTGGAGCCAAAAAAAAAGAAACCCACCTCATGTTAAATATTGAGTGTATAATGCTGTGAAATTTTCTGTGTTATGAAGAAGAGGAGGAAGAAGAGGATAAAGAAGAGAGAAAACAGTAGGGGGAAAAGCAAAGCTCGCTCAATTTTTCATTCATCTGTGTGGTATATATAAATACAATAAATTCTGGCAGATGGCTGGTAGGTGGAGCACTGTGGAGCATGACATTCACATATTATTTTATAACACTCCCCTTTTTTTAAAAAAAAATTTTAGGCTGGGCCTTAAATACTGCAGCCTAGGCCTGTAACAGTAACCAGCCCGATTGCACAGCCCTCCGGCCCAGTAGTCCAAGCCTCTGACCCAGGTTGCGACCCGAATCACCAGACGGGTCCGGGTCAGACCCAACCGGGTCGTCTTCTCCCTGCGCTCACACGGCGGCGCGACGAACGGCATGGCAGCGAGTAAGGCGACGACGACACGAGCAGGACGAAGGCGATGCGAGGACGACGGATCGATGGCTGCTGGCGGCGTGCAGGTGTGGAGGTAGGCGGATCCGCGGGTCGCTCAACGGGTCGTCGTCTCCTGGCAGCGCGTCCGGCAGCGGAAACGGGCGGAGGCGACGTCGTCAGGTCGGCGACAGGACAGGGAGGGCGCCGGTGGTGGTGGTGACGCGAGAAACGCCGTGGAACACTTAGATATGAACAGTAACCCGAGGTGGCGGGACTGTTCATCGTCTCTTTTCCAGTATTTTTTTTTTCAGCTCCGGTTCCTTTTTCTTCTTTTCTATTCCGGATTTGTAAAACCAAGCACGGTTAGAGCATTTGTACTGATAACGTGTTAAATATTGAGTGTGTAAAGCTGTGAAATTTTCTGTGTTATGAAGAAGGTAAGTCCCTCTCTGCGTGGAGTAAGTCGAATTTTGCCCATTTAACTTCTACTATTCGGAAGAAGCGTGAGGAGCTCGAGGCCTTCAATTGTCGTGTCCAATCTCCTGCCGTTGTAGCTGAATCACGTGCTCGACCCCCAGGGGAATTTCTGATACCTTCACTGCTTTTTATAGGGATTTATTTACTTCGGCAGGGGTTGTGGAGAAGAAGCCGGTTTTAGAGGTTGTGGATACTCGTATCACAGAGGATATGGCTTCTATTCTTGATTCTCCTTTTACTCGGGCTGAGGTTTACGAGGCTTTATTCCATATGCATCCCACAAAGGCACCTGGTCTGGATGGTATGCCCCCGCTTTTCTTTCAGAAATTTTGGCCAGTCATTGGTGATGATGTCTCTCGATTGGTGTTGGATGTGTTGAATAATGGTGTGGATCCCTCTCCATATAATCATACCTATGTTACCCTTATCCCAAAGGTAAAGCATCCAACTTTTTGTAGCCAATTTCGCCCTATTAGCTTGTGTAATGTGGTCTTCAAGATCATTACAAAAACTATAGCTAACAGGTTGAAACTGATCCTCCCAAATATTATTGGCGAAGAACAAAGTGCCTTTGTTCCTGGTAGATTGATCACTGACAATGCCCTTATTGCATTTGAGGTATTCCATCACATAAAAAAGGGCAATCGTGGACAGAGGGGGGCGATGGCTCTTAAGTTGGATATGAGTAAGGCCTATGATCGTGTGGAATGGGATTTTTTGGAGGCAATCATGGGCAAGATGGGATTTGGGCATAACTGGGTGAATTTGGTGATGCGGTGTGTAAGGTCAGTTACATACTCCGTATTAATTAATCGCTCTCCACAACAAGTCATCACTCCTCAAAGGGGAATTCGGCAGGGAGATTCTTTGTCCCCGTATTTATTCTTCTTATGTGCTGAAGGCTTGGGGGCTCTCCTTAAACATGCTGTGGTTTCTGGTTCTATCCATGGTATCCGGATTTGTAATCGGGCTCCTATTATTTCCTATCTCTTCTTTGCCGATGACAGTGTATTATTTGCCAGGGCTTCCCTCCAAGAGGCTAGGGCAATTCGGGCGATTCTTCACAAATATGAGATGGCTTCTGGTCAAAAGATCAATCTGGATAAGTCAGAAGTATTGTTTGGCCGAAATGTATCTGATCAGCTTCAATCACAGATCCAAGGGGATCTAGAGGTAAAGGCTGTTGCTACTTTTGATAGGTATCTGGGTCTCCCAGCTATGATTGGCCGATCAAAGAAGATCAGTTTTGCATTTGTGCGGGATAGGCTGCTTAAGAAGATGGGTCAATGGAAGGAGAAATTTTTGTCGGATGCTGGTAGAGAATTATTCATTAAATCAGTTGCTCAGGCCATTCCTAGCTATGTCATGAGTTGTTTTAGCTTACCGGATTCCATTTGTCATGAAATGGAGGTTCTTATTCGGAAGTTTTGGTGGGGCATAGAGATGGAAGGCGGAAAGTTCACTGGTTGGCTTGGGAGAAGCTTTGTAGGCGTAAATCGGCAGGGGGATTGGGTTTCCGGTCTCTAGAAGCTTTTAGCCTGGCATTCCTAGCCAAACAGGGGTGGAGGTTGCTTTCTAATGAGTCATGTATGCTGTCTCGCTTGCTTAAAGCGAGGTATTTCCCTCGGACGGATTTTTTATAGGCCCACATTGGACACAATCCGAGTTATACATGAAGGAGCATTATGAAGGGTCAAGCTATCTTGGCCAAGGGGGTGCGATGGTTGGTGGGAGATGGGAGATCGATTCGTATATGGCATGATAATTGGTTGCCGAGGGATAATGAGCCTGCAGTCACTTCTCCTATTTCGGTGCTGGAGGATGATGCTCTTGTGGTTGAGCTTATGGTTGAGTCTGACTCTTGAATGGCATTATCAGTTGGTGGACTCCACCTTTTCGGAGGAGGAGGCCCACCTTATTAAGAGTATCCCTTTGAGTTTCCGGAACCCTCGTGATATGTATTATTGGCACCTTTCTCCTTCAGGCACATATACGGTTAAGGCCGGCTATGGGGTGGCTCTGGATATGATTCAGCCCCAGAGTGCGTTAGTGGAGTCTTTGGTTCCCTCTTGTTCGGCGGCTTGGTGGCGAGTGTTGTGGAAGCTTCCGATCCCTCCCAAACTTCGGGCTTTTACTTGGCGGCTATGTAATGATATTCTCCCGGTTAGAGCCAATCTTGTCAAGCGCTCTATTCTTGTTGATGTTACTTGTCCTCGGTGTGGTGTAGGGACGGAAACCACGGAGCACTTGCTTCGATCCTGCTCCTGGGCCCGGGAAATCTGGAGCTCTAGTTCACTTCCTGGTGCCATTATTGATCTTAGCTGTGACGATATCGCTCTCTGGTTGCAGAGTATTCGCTCTTCTTTTGGGGATGAATCCCTCCTGCTGGCAATATCTATCTGTTGGTCGATCTGGAAGGATCGAAATCTGCTGGTTTTCCAGCAACAGTCTCTCAACAAGAATGTTATTCTTCGTTTTGCTAACCAGAAGGAAGCACCACCACAGAGTGTTCCTGTGCAGCAGCGATGGACTCCCCCTCCAGTCGAGTTCTTCAAAATTAATACTGATGTGGCTGTCTTAGCGTCTCAAGGCATTGGTGTTGGGGCGGTGATTCGTGATTGGAATGGCCGAGTCCTCGCAATGGGTTTCAACTTCTACCCTGCCATGTTCGATGCAAAGATTGGTGAGGCGGTTGCAGCTCGTTTCGGCTTAAGCCTGGTGCGGGAAATGCTGTTGCCCAATGTCATCCTCGAAATGGACAATCAAGCTACTATTCAGGCTCTTCAGTCCTGCTCTTCTATATTTTCTCCCTTTGGTATTCTGATTGACGATTTACAGACTTTAGCTCTTTCTTTTAATTCTTTTTCCGCGTTATATTCGCCTAGACAATGTAATAAGGCAGCTCATTATGTCTGCCATCTTGCTTTGACTTGTCGACAGGAGAAGTTCTGGTTTTCAGACTTTCCGGATGAGGTTCTTGCTATCACGCATGCGGATTTTGCTGGGTTTGTTGCTGGTTAAGCAACAATAGTTCATCGTTTACTCAAAAACAGAAAAAAAAAACCAACCATTACGAACGGTCAAGATCAGACTGAGGTGCAATATGTATCTGGCGACGTAACGTAAGAAAGATATATATTTTTTTTGAGGGCAGACGTAAGAAAGATATTATTCACTCATAAATTCTTGTTATCCATTTCCACTAACAAGTTGGGCATTTTTTTTTTTTTTTGGTGTTAGACAGAATAGAACTGAACTGAACTTGGTGTTGGGTTACATTCCATAACATCCCCTACTACTGACTGTTGTTTGTGTAATCTTTTTTCCATAATGGGGGGAATACTTCCACTTCAAACCTTACTGGGCTTCCCATTCATCTTCCACTCCTCCACAAGGTACCAAAATATAAACTCTGCTTTCTTTCTTTCTTTCTGCAGTAAAATATAAACCTCTTATGCTCGAGGGAATCTCTGGTTCTTCTTTCTGCAGTAGAATTTGCGAAAAATGGGTTCTGTTTTTTCTTTCTTTCTTTCTTTCTTTCTTTCTTTCTGTGGATGATGCTTATGGATTTAAGTCTTAAGATAAATTACCAATCATACGCTTTCCACAATTTTGGAGGAGTGTTTAGAACAATTGAGAACGAATTGGTCCTTAATTGTGTGCTTTGAACAGAAATGGGCAAAGCAATTCAAAAATTCCAAGCCCTTTCTTTTCTTTGTAATCCATGAAATCCAATAGATATTCTTCCTTAATTAGTAATTAGCCTTATTTATTTAGGAAATTTCACATGGCAACTTTGTTTAAAACTTTGCTACTTACAGAATTTTTGATGTTCATTGATTATGCTATGTTTTCTTGCACGCAATTGTATAGTGGTAAGACCCTAGAGTTGAGCTCAGTGGCAGCAGCAAAACGATTACCTAGAAGAGAGCTACTGCTCAGGACAATTGGATTCAACACCATCCTACTATACGCGAGTCCTGCTGTTTCAGCTGCTCCAGCTCCAGATATGAAGGAACCTGAAGTGATCCGGTAGTATGTTCTTTATTATGTGTATATCTTTCTGTTTATTTTCATTACTCCCTAGTTAATCAATCTATCAGAATCTTCTTATTTAAATACTTATATATAGTTCTCATATTAGATTTTACTGGGATTTAAAGTGTCCAGGACACTGAAGCTTGACAGTGGGGTGAGGATTCAAGGTATCTTTTTCCTTTGTATTGTATCCACCACCATGCTGCTTCCTTTCCAAATCAATTATCTTCCTTTTTTTCCTTTTTGTATATGTGGATACATCTCCCCGATTTGGCAGCAGTAATACAGACCGACTTCTTATAATTTTAATGATGTTTAGCTCCAACAAATTTTGTGTTTATTTAAATCTATAACCCGTAAATTTTGGTAGTCCTTAGAGTTTTCATTGGGTAAAATGGTTCCAATCACTACAATATAGAAAATATGCGGCCATTTTTCCTGGTTATGTTCAAGATGAAAAAGAGTCCAGTGTTTAAACTTTTTTGCATTGAGTGGCTCCTCGGCTCTGGGAACCCAAATCAGCACCTTGTGGTTGCAAGCTCTTGGACTTGTTTGATTCCCTACTGGGTCAATAGCATTGCAGTTGTCATAAATTAACTTTGCCTCAAAGTTTACACAATTCCTTCGCGTCATTGATGGCCCATTCTGAGTACTGAAACTTCTTAATATGTGATGTGTTTCCAGAGATTGTTGAAGGAAAAGGTTCGGAAGCCCATGAAGGAGATGTAGTTGAAGTAAATTATGTTTGTCGTCGCTCAAATGGCTATTTTGTTCACAGGTATTTCTCCATTATTCATGTGATTTGGGGAGCATCTGATCTGCACATCATGTCCTGTTGATTTCCACTAATTTGTGGCACCATTTCACACCAGGATAGGATTCCTGTTGTATTCCCAATATATGAATAAATTGATAACTCACCATTATCTGCCTGTGCTTGACTGCAGCACTGTGGATCAATTCAGTGGGGAAAGCTTGCCTGTTATACTTCCTTTGGATGAAAAGCAGGTTCTCTGTTCAACTTTTTTTGACTCCAAAATATGGACATCACAAATTTTTATAATTTACTGGGAAGGTGAATATATTTGTAATTTTAATTGATTGAATGCTAAGGAAATTTTCTACTCGGAACGGAATCAAATGAAATGAGATGTGGGTGACAGCTGCATTGGAAATCGAAGAAGCTTTGATGACTGAATAGCTCTTGTTAAAGAGATGGGAGCTTAAGAGAGTGTTGTCATTCTCCCTACCTAGACCCAAATCATCTCACCGTAACTGAAAGAAGAAACAGAAAACAGATTCTAAAGAATGAGATAACTTTTTTTTGTTTGTAATGGTCTTCCTTAATTACCACACTGTGGTGCCTAGGATCCTTCTGCAATATCTTTCCTCTTCATTATGATGCTCTACTAGAAGCTCTGAAGATGCTGACCTCGTTGAACAAATTATGACTTCCTCTCTATCAGACATTTGTTTAAGTCCTCTACTCCTTTAGAAATAATCAAACTCTCTATCCTTTTGAATGCCTTCCTCCTTCCAAATTCTTATTTGAACATGTGAGTTTCGTCTCAAGCAAGCCTCTTTTAGAACCTACAAATTCATGTTACTTTTGTCATGGCTACGATGTTCCTTTTGTATCCAATCTTATATGATACTTATGGAGATTAATTTCAGAACATAGGTCCTATTTATTCTCATACGACCTTGCATTACAGTGAGATATTATGAGGTCTTATTTTCTTGTGTTCATATGAAAAGATTTTGTTAACAGATTATCAAGGGTTTGAAGGAAGTCTTAATTGGGATGAAGGTTGGCGGTATGTTCAATGATCTTTTTATTTTATTTTTTTTATGAGACATTGCCAAAACCATTGGTTAGTCCTGAGTTTGGCTTCTTTAAATATATTTTCATGGCCTTAAATTTATGAAGATCAGTAGGATCCCATGTTTTTCACTTGGGTGCATTATGCCTGCATTAATTTGTCCAATTTCTTCTTCTTCTTTTTTGTACTTCTAGGGAAGAGAAGAGCGCTGATACCTCCTACTATGGGATACATAGATGAAAACTTGCAACCAGTCCCAGAAGAGGTATAGCCTTCCACTATTGTTGGAAGAACTTAAATGAGTCAAGTGGTCTTCCTCTTTAATTTTTTCTTTTTTTATTTTGTTCTTCTGCTTTAATTCTTCAGTTGTATTTGAAACCCTCTGCTCTCGCGTAACAATAGGTTTTCATTGCAGTTTGGGCCTCGGCGTAGCCTTCTCTCTCATGCAAATGAACCTCTAATATTTGAGGTGCAGCTCTTAAAAGTCCTATAATTTTTATGCTTGGACATTTGTTTCAATTCTTTCCGGTGAAGCTAGAATGGTCTTTTTTGCTGAGAAGTTATTACACATTTTAGATGATACTTGCAGGATGATTCAAAGTTTAGTGAGTTTTCGGTCCACAGTATATATTCTGCAGGTATATATCAGTCAAAATGCAAGTAGATGTACAAATATGACAGTGATTTCTGCTTTCAAAGTTTAGTTTCTTCCAGGTTGCCATCTTCCACCAGGCCAACATGTGTTTAGTATCAAAAAAAAGTTTCTTCCAGGTTGCGATAATAATGCCTAGTTTCATGCGCGGTGCTATTAAAGTACACTATTGGCAATTAGAACTACTAGTGCAGTTATCCAGTTAAGTGCTATCAGTTTTTACCACTTTCAAAGAAGAGTTGGGAAATTGTTTTTTTTTTTCTTTTTATTGTACTAGTTTTTTTCCACGTGCAAATGCATGTGGCATATTATTATATTTTCTAAATCACATGGCATAGTATTAATCTTAATCTTGAAAACAACTTATATATAAATTCTAGACGATACACATTATTTAAAATTAGTTTATGTAGTGGAATATGAATTTATAAAATCGATTATTGTAACTATATTTTTTAATCCTTCGATATTGTAAATTTCATAATTTTAATTATTAAATTATATTATTAATATCGAAGATTATAAATTATATTATTATGTCTTATTATTCTTCTTTTCGTGGTATGATTTCCTATGATAATAATTTTTTTCATTATTATTCTTTTTCGTAGTTTTTGTTGACTACTCTACTCAACTCTTGTCTCTATAATTCTTCTTGATAATAAATTACAAGCACGTTTGCCATGAGCTCTTGTGTTTATTATTTTTTTTGGTAAATGTTATTTTTCTTCATGATTTTCACTAACTTTTCAGTTGTACTTTTTCTTATTTTTGGTAATTGTTGAGAAAATATAAATAAATGCATTATTTAAAATTAGTTTATGCAGTAAAATAGAAGTTTATAAATCTATTATTATTAATGATATTTGTTAATCCATTGATATTATATATTAAATAATTTTAATTATTAAATTATATTATTAATGAAGGAGACTATTAAATTATATTATTATTTTTCATTATTATTCTTTTTCATGATCATTGTTCTTTTTGGTAGTTTACATTAATTATGAGACTGTATTTCAGTTTTTCTTCTTCATAGTTCTTGGCAATAAATTACATACACATATGTCATGGGCTCTTGTGATTTTGCGACATTGTTTACTAATTGCGAAATATAAAATCAATGAATTTAGAGTTCAATGTGTTACTTCAATCACGAGGTTCTGTTTGGCTAAAAAATCAAATAATAGGTTATGGCGTTGTTCAAGCACCAAAGTAAAAAAGGGGTTATGGGTTAAATCATTATCTGCAACTTTAGATCGAATCCAATCGCTGTGATTATAGATTATCGTCACCCCGCTTTATAACGAATAGAAGTAGGTTCTTATGTGATGTAAATAAATATATTTTATTTAGATTTAGTTTTTGAGTAGAAATAAAAATAGGAGTTGTGAAGGAAACAAAAAAATTGAATATGCTATTTTGTACTGTATGTACATATATATATATATATATATATATATATATTAAGGATAATTATACTAATTTGTTGGTTTTTCTAGCTCTTGCTATATAGTTATAAATATAGAGGAACTATTTGTCATTCATTATTATATGAAGGAGATTATTAAATTATATTATTATTTTTCATTATTATTCTTTTTCGTGGTCGTTGTTCTTTTTGATAGTTTACATTAACTATCAGATTGTACTTCAGTTTTTCTTCTTCATAGTTCTTCTTGATAATAAATTACAAACATATATGTCATGGGCTCTTGTGATTATGCGACATTGTTTACTAATTGCGAAAGATAAAATCAATGAATTTAGAGTTCAATGTGTTATTTAAATCACGAGGTTTTGTTTGGCTAAAAAACCAAATAATAGGTTATGGTATTGTTCAAGCACCAAAATAAAAGGAGGTTATGAGTTAAATCGTTCTCTATAACTTTAGATCGAATCCAATCGCTGTGATTATATATTATCGTCATCCCGCTTTGTAACGAATAGAAATAGGTTCTTATATATAATGCAGATAAATATATTTTATTCATCACCCCGCTTTATAACTTATAAGAATAGAAATAGTTTTTTTTTTTATTTTTTTTTGATGCTAGAAGAGTATCCGAGTCGACTACTGGACTAATCTCTCCTCGTGGCTATAGAAATAGGTTCTTATGTGTGATGTAAATAAATATATTTTATTTAGATTTAATTTTTGAGTAGAAATAAAAATAGGAGTTGTGGAGGAAACTAAAAAATTGAATATGCTACTCATGCTATTTTAGTATCGCCATTTTTTTGTTATAGTTTTTATATTGTATGTACACACACACACACACATATATATATATATATATATATATTAAGGATAATTATACTAATTTGTTAGTTTTTCTATATATATGTATGTATATATATATATCATGGATAATTATACTAATTTGTTGGTTTTTCTAGCTCTTGCTGTATAGTTATAAATATAGAGAAACTACTTGTCATTCATTATTATATGACATGTCGTTCTTTTTTTTATGTTAATATTAAGTAAGGTTATTTTTGTACTTTTGGGTGTTTCGCTGTCTTCGTACTTTTATATATAGTATAGATGATTTACATATCATACAACGTGGAGGAAGGATTTCCTTTTTCTCTTTATTTTTTTGAAAGAATATTTATAAGAAATAATAGCATACTAGCTCACTTCCCGTGGGTTCCACGGGCTTGTTTATTAATTAATTTTTTTAAAAATTTAACATTTTAACTAATATTTTTAAGCATTTGTTATATAATATTAAAAAAACTTGCATATGATTTGTTTCCAAATTATACATTTTTTATCAATTTTTCTTCATTTTTTCATATAGATTTGGAAAATAAATAAAAATTACTAAAATAAAAATTAGAATATAAATAACAAAAATAAATAAAATAAACTATTTAATAATAATATAAATAATAACTAATTTTTTAAACTTAAACATGCATTATTGGCACCTAAAAAAAAAACAACCGAAGAAAAAGTTAAAAAAAATTAATTAATAATAACCATAAAATAAAAAATATAAGAGAGTAATTTTTAAAACATAAATCAGTAAAATGAATAAAAAAACTATTATTATGAAGAAAGAACATTAAAATAGAAAATAGAAATAAATTGGAAAATAAATAAATAAAATACTCAATGATAATATAAATAATAATTAATTTTGTAAATTTATACCTGCATCATTTTTTGATCCATGCTTGGGCCTACATAATTGACCCTTAGAAAAAGAAAATATTAAAAACAGAATAAAAATTTATGATAATTAATTAATAATATACAAAAAATAAAAAATATAAAATAAGTAATTTTTAAAATATAAATAATTAAAAATAGAAAAATCTATTATTATGAAGAAAAATTTTAATAAAAAAATAGAATATAAATCAGAAAATAGATAAAAAATATTTAATAGTAAGATAAATAATAATTAATTTTGTAAATTTAAACATGCATAATTGAGTCCTAAAATAAAAAATAAAAAATAATAGAAAAAAGTTAAAAAAATATAAAATGATAAAAAAATTTATAAAACATAAAAGAGACCACCAAAAAATATTATATAAAATAATAATATAAAAAAATTAATTTATGAAACAAAAAATTAAAACATACCTTTGCATCAATTAAACTCATATCTAGAGTAATAAGGAGGTTCCATAATTTTGTATTCAATGATTCTCACAATCTCGAACCTCTAACTTGAATTTTCCATAAATCATTGTTGGAGTCAATTCATCCAAAGATTTAATATATATTTTGCTGAAAAAAAAATAAAAATGATTAGAATATATTGGAGAAATAAAAAGAACATAAAAACAAATAAGATGCTTAATTATGAGAGATAAAATAACTTTAATACTGTATCAACATTCGTACGTATGCAAATGGAAACAAAACAAAGAAGGGATTAAAGAGAATGAGTGAATGATAGAGAAACTGTATCACACAGAGACAGAGACTGTATCTAGACTTTATGTAGTGCAAAAACAAAACAAAGAGTGAGTAAAAGACAATGAATGAATGATAGATAAAATGAGTAAAAGAAAATGAATGAGTGATAGATAAACTGTATCACATACAGAGACTATTATTTCACATATAGAAACAGTGATTGTATCTGTATTTAAAGAGAGATGATGGAATTTTTGAAGAGATACACGATAAAAAAAAAACAAAAATGATTAAAGGTTAGTTTTGAATAACAATATTATCTTATCAGTTGTAAAGTTGATCAATCTAATGGTAATATCAGTGGGAAAAAAGAAATATATAATACGAATCACTGGGTATGAATTTTCTTTTGAACAATTTGGGTGTGACTGGAATTCTTTTTTAAAGAGTAGGTTACTATGGGATAATTATGTTTGTCATTATGATCAATCAAACTACACCTACAATCCTCCACATGGCAATAAAGGAAAACCCCAAAGCCTCTACGTGGCAATAAAGCAAGACCGCAAAAATTTTATGTGTCAAACGCTGGTAAGGGATATAGCTTTAAATATATATAATAGAATTATAAAAAGATAAGTCAGGATGCATTATAAAACGGACTAGTTTCGCAACTTTTGGGATTTTTGCAATGCCAACGAGTATACCAACAAACAAAAACTTGTATATCATAGCCACTGTCAAAATATAATTATTTTTTTAAAACCAAAAAGTCATGTTTCATTAACCAGCATCATCCCTTACAGCATCGCAAAAAGTTTGTGGCAGGGATAAACCCCCAACACCACATGTTCTGATTTGCCGCACAAACTTTGCAAGAACATCAACAACAACAGTA
Source organism: Turnera subulata (assembly GCA_028386065.3). NCBI lineage: Eukaryota > Viridiplantae > Streptophyta > Magnoliopsida > Malpighiales > Passifloraceae > Turnera > Turnera subulata. The sequence continues at coordinate 133,088 of JAKUCV010004577.1, forward strand.
TTGCACTTTCTATTTACATAGAGCAACTTATAAGAATAAAAAAAAAAGAAGCCAAAGAGTGTCTGATCTACAAAACCAGGCTCTCAACGCACATCAATCTCACTTTCCATGCCATACTCGTGACAAGAATACAAGATGTGTGTTCACATTATGCGTACCAGACCTTGTAGTCACTCCTCTAGAGATATCACCAAGAATAGCATCTATTGAGAGTCCTCTAGGTGTTTTGATATTTCTATGAGTGTGCTGTGAAGTTGATGCTTGTACAGTCACATCTGGTTTTTCTCCAACCAGATTCGGCAACGCACTAGGCTGTTGTTGTGACACTTATTGTGGAATTAATTCAGGCAGATCTTCCTCTTTTTCATTATGAGAGTTATCAATACATATGATTTGAAGTTGAACTCCAGGGATAAAATCTGCATCTTCATCATCACTTAGATCACACGGGTCAATCTCATCAAAGACTACATGTATGGTTTCTTCAACAACCATAGTTTTCTTGTTATAGACTCGATAGGCTTTACTTGTCGTGGAGTAGCCAAGCAATATTCCATCATTAGATATTGCTTCAAACTTATCCAAGTTTTCATTTGTATTTAGAATATTGCAGTTAGATCCAAAAACCAAAAAATAGTTAATATTTGGTTTCTTATCAAACCATATCTCATAAGGGGGTTTTCCAATCAAATGACGCAATGGTACCCTATTTAAAATGCAGCATGCTGTGTTCATACCCTCTGCCCAAAAATGTGTAGGTAGCTTATGCTCATTAAGCATAGTTCTAGCCATTTCTTGAAAAGTTCGATTTTTCCTTTCAACAACCCCATTTTGTTGAGGTGTTCTAGGAGTCGAAAAGGTGTGGAAAATGCCACTTTGCTCATGGAAGCGATTGAAGACTATATTATCAAATTCTTCTCCATGATCACTTCTTATCTTTGAAATCTTATAGCCTTTCTCATTTTGTAATCTCCTAACAAGAGTACCAAATTCATAACATGCATGGTCTTACCACCAATACTCATAGTTCTCGTGAGACCAAACAAGTCAATATGTAGCAATTTAAGTGGTCTAGATGTAGAGATAGTGTGTTTGGGGTCAAAGAAACTTTTAACTTGTTTTCCAAGTTGACATGCTCAGCATGTAGCTTCTTTCTTATATTTCAGCTTAGGTAATCCTTTCACCAACTTCTTTGTGGATAATTTTGAGATGAGTTCCAGGTTGGCATGTCCTAGCCTTTGATGCCATAAAGTAGGAGTTTTTGTTCTTGGATTTAAACACTTGAGCTCAGGATTAGAAACATCATTTAAAGATAAGGAATAGATATTGTCTTCTCTGGTTTCTGTAAAAACCACATTGTTTCCATTTTCCAAACATACTAAATATTTAGAAGCTTCAAAAGTAACCTTATATCCCTTGTCACATAACTAACTAACACTTAGCAGATTATATTTAAGATTGTCAACAAGTAAGACATGCTCAATAGAAGGGATAGAGTCAATGTTACCAAAGTCAATGATTTGTCTTTTAGATTTGTCATCAAAAGTCACCTTTCCTTAGCCTTCTTGATTAGGGATGGGAACATGAATGATTCACCAGTCATATGCCTTGAACACTCACTGTCTAAGATCGGGTTAATGTTATGGTCGGTACCCCTAGTAGTTCAAATTCGTCAATTGTATACCCTGACTTTTTTCCGTCAATTATGTACCCGAACTTTGGGAGCTTGCGTCAATTGTATACCTCGGGCAGCACTTTGATACCGTGGCGTGCTGTTCGTTAATGGTAGGTTGCAATTTAGTCCCTGAGTTTCTAAATTAATCATATAAGTCCTATATTAGTATACAATTTAGACCATATATTTTTTATTATTTAGAATTAATCTTTAGTATTATATGTAATTATCATTTAGATAATATTTGATTCTTAAATTATTTTTAGGGCATAATAATATTTTTATTAAAATAATATCCTACAATAATTTTTTTATAATAAGTTTTGTAACACACAATTGGTTATATTTATAAATTAATGTGTATATATTACAGTCATATAAATCATTCAATTATATTACTTAATTGTAATTATTTATGAATGATTCAATACATAAAGAATATATTTTACATTATTAATTTTAACAGTATAAGAATTTAAAATTTAAAAAATAATACAAAAGCGGTCCCACTTGCCATGTATCAAAATAATAAGAAGTTTGAAAATCGAATTCATAGCCCAACTACCACTTGCAAAATTAGAAAATTACAAAGTTAGGAAATATTTTAAGATGAATAAAAATAATAAATATCTACTATTAAATTTTATATGAATATTATTAAAATTGATGTAACTAACTACATACAATAAATTATCATCATTATTATTATTATCATTATTATTATTATTATTATTATTATTATTATTATTATTATTATTATTATTATTATTATTATTATTATTATTATTATTACTACTGCAAGAGACTATTTATAAGAGTATTAATTTTTTATTTCTTTTTTGATTAATTAGAATTTAGTAATTAATTAAAATTAATCGTATATAAGATAGAATTATAACATTAAATATTGCACAAGTAATAATTATGTATAACACTAAAAATTTAAACTAAAGTATTATCATTCTTAAAAAAAAAGGATTTGATTGAATATAATAAAAAATTAAGGACTTAATTGTATAATTTTAATGGACCTACATGATTAAATTTGAAATTTAGGGGGCAAACTAACACAAGTTATTGGCAGGCAGCATGCCACATCATCAAAATGCTGCCCGGGGTACACGATTGACCAAATTTCAAAAGTACAGGTATATAGCTGACGGAAAAAAAGGTCGGGGTATACAATTGACGAATTTGAAAGAATTCGGGTACTAACTATACCATTAACCCGTCTAAGATCCATTCATCCCCAACAACCTGCCAAAACAATCAAGTTTTTTATACCCAAACTACTTTGGGTCCTTCCGGGTTAGATTTGGTTCCTTTCGGAACCCGCACATATCTTTCATTGCAACTTCTTTTCCTAAACATACATGTTCTAATTCCATGACCAACCTTTCCACAATAGTGACATGTAGAGTGCGGTGCATTAGAACCATGTGAATGCATATGTATGTTCCTTTTAGATGAATGCACATGCATATTCCTTCTAGGTCTATATGATATACTAGAACTGGTTTTAACAAATCGCACAGACAGATTTGGTTTGTGAAAAACCATATTAGTAGTATTAGGTCTATATGATTTATAAGAAACCATATGTCTATATGGCATACTAGAACTTGTCTTAACAGTTTTCATAGATTGATATGGTTTGTTAAAAACCACATGAGTAGTATCAGATTTATATGGTATATTAGATCCTGCCTTAATAAACTGCACAGATGGATTTGGTTTGTTAAAGGCAAAAGTACCTTTATAGGACCTCAGTTAACAAAAAATACTCGGTTTGGGTATCGAGTTACAAAAAATTCAATTTTCTCTCCCAGCTACGACATTTCATCCAAGTTGGGTACTCAGTTATCCCAATCTCACTCAAATCGGCCAAAGTCAAAATTAAAGCACTATTCACCCAATTTGGCATGTGCTGGAGGCTGACGTGGATGCGCCACGTGGCTGCCCGCGCCCGGTTGACGTCCTTGACTGAGATGGACCAGTAAGAAGATGACATGCGCCATGAAGGGTCTCAAATTAAAAAATATTTTAAAATATAGGGTGAATATTTTTAATATATAAATATTTTTGTGTAAAATATGAAAATATTTTTAATATAAAAATCTAAACAAATCATTATTAACTTGTTATAAGTTAACTTTGTATTGGATTCATTTACAGTATTTGTCATCAATTTTAGCAAAATTATAAATTTCATCTATTTGGTTTGGATTTTAAATTTTAACTAAATATTATTATAAAAAAATAAATTTAATTACAAGCTAAGCTAAATTGATAATAAACATTTCTATTGGATTCACTTATTGATAAAATTCAAATCAACACATACTAAATCTAGATCGGAACATTAATTTTACTTTTGTGGATTTGAATGTCAACAAATAATGTTGCATCAAACCAGAAAACCAAGCTTTCATAGAAAAAAAAAAACCCAAAGAACCCAGCATAATAATAATATAAAAAAAAAACAGAAAACCTCCTCGTTGTCTCCGCCACCTCTCAGCCTCACCGCCGCCGTGTTAGCCTAAACATGTGTTAAGTACTTAATTAAGTAATTAATTAAGAATAATCTTGTTTAGTATATTTCTAATAATTATTCAATGGTTATATTATTATTTTGATGATTAACAAACAATATGGAAAGCCCTTGTGTGTTTTAAGCATTTGCAGAAAATTTGGTTTCTGGCAGAAACCAAATACTTGAAGATTTGGCTTCAGCGTGGCTTTTCTGTCGAACCAAAACGTCACTGTCTGGGCAGTTGGAGAAGTGGTCCCGAAAAGTAGCTGACTTTTGTGCAATTAAAACAACGGATTTACTTGGCCTCCAAGAGTCAACTAACGGTCAGAAAAGTGGTCCTCACACTCTCTTTCATGACATCAACGAGCTGGTGGTCCTCATTTCCATTTCTGGAGAAAATTTTTGAAGATTGAAGAACAATTTCTGTCCAAGTAATTACCAGTTATGGTTCAGCTAATAGCCAAATGTTGACAGTTCTTAATTGAAGAATGAAGTCAACTTGTGCGCCACCTGGAAACAATCTAGCCGTTGGAAGACACTCCTCCCCATCCTTAGAATCTATAAATAGAGGATTGAGAAAAGAGCTTACCTTGAGAGATATTCTTTGTGTTTAATTTGTGTAACTTCTTGAGTGAGTCACTCTTGAAGCTTTGCCTTGGGAAAGGTTGTAATCAGCAGGATTAGGGGATAATTGTAACGCCCCGAATTTTCATAATTTGATTTTTCGGAATTTTCGAAATTTCTATTCCAATTTTAACCTTGAGGAATTTCTGAATTTTTGGACAAGGGAATAAATTATTTTACCTTGGTTATATTGGAATTAAGTCGATGGTATGATGGGTTCGGCTTTTGTTGGAGTTTAATCGGGTTTCGGGGTTGAGAATTAAACTTTGAAGCAGTTTCCCGAAACTACGTCGTTTTGGTTACTGTTTAAAAAAAAAAAAACAAACAAATGGGCGCGTTGACCAGGCAAGGGTTGACCGCGCCTAAGCGGACGACGGGTCGTCCACTAGGGCGGCCAACCCTAGCCCGCTTCCTTCTTTTTCTCCTCTTCTTTCTTTTCTATTCTTCCTCTTTCTCTTCTTCAATTTTTTTTCCTCCAAGCCGCCGCCTACCCCTCCCTACTCTTCTTCCTTCTTTCGTCCTTCTCTTCCCGTCTCTCTCTCGTTCTTCCTCTCTTCTTCTTCCTTCTCTCCCTCTCTCCCTCATCTTCCTTCCCTTCAAGTCGCCGCAGCCACCATCGCAGGTTGCAGAGGAGGCCGAGGCGAGGGCGATCTTGTGCGAGCTCGACGAGGCCACCTGCGTGTGGAGTCCTCGTCTTCTTCGTGAGACGCGCTGGTGGTTGTGTCTCCGAGCGGCGCCGTGGTGAGCCCGAGGCCAGACCGGTGCCGCCAGCGAGGCGTTGATTCCGGTAAGCGTCGCCTCTATCCTTCCCTGTTCTTCTCGGTTTCTCTTGGTTTGACTTCGATTGGTGTCGTGGTGTTGATGGATGGTTGCCGTTGGTGTGTTGATGGGTTGTGTTGTGGTTTTGCAGATTGTTGTTTTGGTGGTGTGTTGTCATTGTGCTATTGGGTGTGTGTGGGTGGACGGTGGGCTGCGTGTTGGTTCCGGCAGGTGGTTCGTTTTGTGGGTTCGGCAGCAAACGTTGAGGAAGGGTTGTCTCGAATTTTTGTTGCTGTGGTTCGGGTTGGCAGTGAATTTTCCGGGTAAGGGCCTTTGTTTTTCTTTCTTCTTCAATTCGTTTTGCTGTCGGATTTACGAATTTTGTTTGCTGCGAAATTGTATGTGATGGTTGTTGGGATTGTGGCAGATTCGTTGGGGGTAGTTATTGGGCTTCTTGTTGATTTCCGGCGAGGTCACCGGAATCCGGCAAAGACTCGGGAATTTTCCGGCGAAGGCTCGGGAATTTTTCGGCGAGGCTCGGGAATTTTTCGGCGAAGGCTCGGGTCATATTTTGGCATTCCACGGTATATATGGTGTATTTTAAATCTATATCCGGCATGTACTTATAATTTGGAATTGGGTTATGTAACTAATTGTGTTTAGTGGAAACCGAGAGTGTGAATAGTATGAGGCCGGTAATTACCGACACGGGTAGAACCTTAGGCCGGGAATCTTTGGACATCGAATTGACATTGGACTTAAGTAACGGGCTTTGAGCCCAATCCTATAATTGGTTAAATAAGGACTTAAGGAAGTGGGCTTTAGGCCCGGAAATTGAATTTGGGCTTAGATTGGGCTTTAGGCCGGAAACCCGTAAAGGACATAATGTGTGGGCCATAGGCCCGAGAACTACTCTTGGACTTAGTTGGACTTAAGCCCGGTGAACCTTAGGTCCCGATACTCGGAGTTTTGGTGAGAGGACTTTAAGTCGGGCTTAGACCCGGGAATTACATAGTTGGATGGGTTTAACTCAGTTGAGCATAATAGTTACATGCATGCACGTTTTTATTGTCATTGTTTGTAATTTGTTGTGTGTGCCGGTATTCAGGCACGGGTAATACCTCGGGAGCTGGAGGATCTGTTTTGGGAAAGGCTCCACAGGACAATCGTCGTTGAGGTGACTTTATATGTCTTTTTATGTTTGTATGCATGAGCTCGTTGGAATGGTTTGTTTGAGTTGCATGCTTGTTTGCTAACATGCTGTAATCTGTATTAGCAAGTGTTATGCGGATTTGCATATGGGTCTGTAATGACCGGTTCTACCTCCCTCCTTCTACCTCCCCCTTTCTACCTCCCTCTTTCTCTCTGTCTCTCTCTCTCTCTATGGATATGTTGGGCTTCGTGCCTGGTTGTATTTGGGCTTATGCCTGGTTGTCTCATGAGACGGGACCGAGCTCGACGCACACAGTAGGGGCCCTGAATAATAAATCATAATAAGAAAACTTAATTCACGACGGATGGAAAATAATGAACTGGTTGCTTGATTGTGTTGGCATGTTAGTACTGGTTGTTGTATGTTTGCATGCTTGCCTTGTTGCTCTTCTTTCCTTTTCTTACTTGATCTGCACACTCTCATAATTAGACTTATATTGTTCACTGAGTAGGCGACTCACATAATCGCCAACGTTGTTTTTCAGACTTTAGATAGCGTGCAGTCACTTTCCATCCTTCCAGAGTACAGACGTGGTTATCTCAGCAGGTAGCTGTGCTTGATCTCCCGGTTGGATCCATAGAGTCGGCATGCATGTTGATTTGTTTCTCTTATTTTTACTCCTTTTGTTTCTTCCGCTGCATTGAAATTTTTATTGAGATGTCTCTATTGATTTTGGATTTCATTATCGGCGGGTTGCCGGGTTTATGTATTGATGATGTTTCGGCAGGATGCCGGGTTGTTTGTGGCTTGTTAAGCCGGATTGTTTTGTTCTTTATGACATCTCGTTTTTATTAAGAATTTTGGATATTGTTGATATTGGATTTCGTGTCCCGGGTTCCAAGGGTATTTTGGTAATTTTCTTGTGTTTGAGTGTTTTATTGTTAAATTGGGACACGGGTGTTTCAGCTATCTTGTTGGGTAGACAAAGCTAGGTTCAGCTTTGGGTTAGGTTTAGCAAGTTCAGCCCGCAAAAACTTGTGTATCATAGGTTATTTGGCTCGCCTGTAAAAGCCAAATTAGTGGATAGTTTAGAAATCCTAAAGGGGAGACCTTTAGGTAGTGGATATACTCCTGAGTGGGGAACCACTATAAATTCCTTGTGTCTTTTGCATTTTTGTCTTCATCCTTGCATTTTCACTTAAGTTTAATATTTGGCTTCTGTGTCGAGTCAAATCTTTGAAAAGCTGAAAAAGAGGTAAAGCTAATTTAACCCCGCTTTCTTAGCCTTTTCTGGGCCAACAATTGGTAGCGGAGCTGCGTTCTCAATCAAGTGGATTAACCTCCAGAGAGAAAGATCATGGCTTTTGAAGGTACAAGTGTCAACAAAGCTCCATACTTTGATGGAGTGAACTTTGAATATTGGAAGTTTAGGATGAAGATCTTCCTTAAAGGGAAAGATCTTGAGATGTGGAATATTGTTCAGAGTTCCTATGCCAGACCACAAAGAGACATGCAATTCTGGTCTGAAGATGAGCTAAGGAGAGCTAAGCTTGATGCACAAGCCAAAAATATACTACTTTGTGGTATAAGTGAAAGTGAGTTTCAAAGAGTTAGCTCTTGTGGCACAGCCTACGAAATTTGGAGGCTTCTTTGTGTCATACATGAAGGAACCAACCAAGTGAAGGAGTCTCGACTCAATTGCCTAATGAGGGACTATGAGCTCTTCCAAATGGCTGCTGGAGAAACTGTGCAAGAAATGGATACACGCTTCACCATTCTTTATAGTGGTTTAGCTCTACTTGGTAGGCCCGTCACTCATAGAGATAAAGTCGCAAAGATCCTTAGATCTCTACCTAAGGAGTGGGAGACAAAGGTCACAGCTATTGAAGAAGCTCAGAATCTGAATGTTCTCACCTATGATGAGCTCATTGGCAAGCTTATTGTTCATGGCTCTAAGCTGGAACCAAAAGAACAAAAGAAGAAAGATTTGGCTCTTAAGGCGGACCAAGAGTCTAGTGATGAGTACAATGATGCGGATATGGCACTGATCACCAGGAAGTTTGTCAAATTTTTTCGAAAGAGGAAGAAAATGAAAGGATAGAGCTTCCAAGGTGCAAAATCAAGTGAACAAAAGAAAGACTCACTTGTGTGTTTTGGCTGCAATCGTCCGGGCCATATCAAGTCAGAATGTCCACACCAAAAAGCTAAATCTGATTTCCCTATAAACAAAGGAAAGAAGGCTATGTCGGCATGGGATGATTTGGATTCATCAAGTGACTCTGCTTCTGATGAAGCAGTAAATCTATGCTTAATGGCTCGAGAAGATGATGAGGTAAATGATTCTCTTGACTATAGTTTTGATGAACTTCAAGATGCATTTGAAGAATTGCATGATAAGTATGAGCAAGCACTTAGGAAGAATGCTTCATATAAGAAACGTATTGATCTGCTTGAATTTGATCATGCATTAATGCATGTGCTATCCTGCAAGTGCACAGGGTTGTTGTAGTACTTTTATCAAGGTCGTATCCACAGGGACTGGGTTGAATCTATTTTCCTTCAATTTCGGACAAATTAGACTTGAAAACAATTAAACAAGAGTGGATTGGATGATTAATGATTAAAACTAAAAATGAGCAGTAAGTTAAATATAACAGCAAATTAAACGAGGAGGAGATCAGAAATGGTGAGCTCTTAGGCATCCGGAGTCCACATGTCCTGATTTATGCTTATAAATTGCTCAACAGCATCATCACAGGCTGAGCCTGTGGATGAGGCTGTGACTAATTAGATGTCTTGTCGGGGCTCCCAACCTGAGGTACTATCAACGGCTTTCGATCTTAAGCTTCCATCTACCCCCTTCCACTAGAGTGGACGTCCACTTAAGGATGAGGTTCAATGTTGGTGCAGATTCCCACAGTCTCTCCCTACCTTCTCTCGAATGTCTAAGGAGTGAAGGCTGACTATTGTAGGTCTAGCACTCCTGGCTTCTCCTTTCGGTCCTTCACCAGACTGCTACTAAACTAAGAATATGCTACCCAATAATCAATCAAGAATCAAACTAGGGGTTGTGTTATCTCTTGACTATACTGTCACGGAATGAGGCTGTGCAGGGCACAGCCTGATGCTGTCGACAGCAAGGGAGTCAATTATAAGATTGGTTCTTGCAGGCGCTCTCAAACTATACTGCACCCATTTGCTTTCGCTCAAAGATGCCTCCCATGGCTCTCATCTTCCTGGTGCTTTCGCATAGGTCAAACTCAGGGGACGAAGATTGGTGTTGAGGCTAACTCCTCAATTAATTTCTAGCCTTGTCATAAGCTAAAAACTAAGAGTTTGTTGTTGTTGTTGTTCTAGTAGCTATGGTTTCTCCTTTCGGTCCTTCACCTAGCTACCTGTGTTCGTGCATGGGTTTGATCAGAACCTAGACATGGAGAAAGCTCTCAACAACTAAAGCAAGAAATATGGTTAAGAACATGAGCAATTTTATTTCACAAAAACCAGATACATGCTTCCCCCTTCAACCTATGAAGGGGTTGTTTAGTTCATAATCAAGGTTACAGAATCGATGGAAGAATGGATTGGCATAGCGTTTTTGAACAATCTGGAGGTTAGGGACAACACGGTTTCTGCCCAGAAGGCTGCAGAACCGTGTTTTCCCTTGGACCCTTGGTGTTTCTGGGTCCCACCTCTGTTCTAAAGAACTCTGCAACTAAGGGGTTTTTTTGGGTGTTGATCCGGGGATGTCCTTTTCTCTTCTTCTCTTCCCCCTTTCTGTAGGTGCATCTCCTTTCTTTTCCTCCTCCCAACTTGCTGGAGAGTATGGGTGTTTGGGCAAGTTGGCTCGTCAGTTCTCTAGCGTGCTCGTCAGCTCCTCCATTGTGTGTGTCAGGATAAGAGCCATGTGGAGCGTGATGATATGGTGCAATTCGCTGGTCTGCAGCTTTTGAGGAATAATTGGAGGGAATAATGGACTTTTGAGTGGGCAATCCTCTGGCATTCCTCTAGGCATTAAATTATCATTCCCTCCTGCCAAAAGGTCTTCTAAAAAACTCAGGATGTGCTTTGCAGGCTCCATGTGCGGGATGAGTGAGTGGTACAATTTAATATTGTTTCTGCAAACATGGGTTTCAGCAGGTTGTACAGGATGATGTTGTGCCTGGGTCTGTTTCAGTTCTTCTTCCACTTTCCCTTCAATTGATTTCTGCTTCTTCTGCCGATGATGAGGTGTCATGAGGACTTCTTGGATCAAAGTTAAGGAAACGATCTTCAGTGGAAATCTTATGAATTGAAGGTGGTTTGAGGCTTTCAATTGAATTCTCGATGAACAACAGCCTCAGGGACAGGCTCAAGGGTTCTGCAACAGGCTCATGCTGTGGCTGATGCTGTATCTTCACATTCTTCAATGAAATCCTCTTGGATTGGTTGAAATGCACCTGAAATCGCTAATCATACAGTAAGGGATGGAAATTGGAGGAATATAGTGGAATAATGCATAGGAGGCATATAATCATAACGAATTTAGAACAGTTTGCGTCCAAAAGTATGCCCTAAACTATGCATATTTCACATGCATCAAAATACCCCAAACTGAAGATTTTGCTTGTCCTCAAGCAATTAGAAAAATAAAAGGAGGCATGATTTGAAGGGAAGAGAAGGCTGATCTCAATGCATCAAGTTTTCACTATGCTTCTCCCTTGTGATGTCTCATCTTAAGCATTCTTTTATTTTTTTCTCCAAAACTGCATCAATCTCAATCAAATTCCATGTCAGTAGTTTTTGTCACAAAAATTCACTGGAATAATCTTTCAACTAACCTCCAGTCATCTGTCGTCAAATGGATCCTGCCAAAATCATTTTTCTGGAAGTGAAAATTTTACCTCATATGCAACAGTACCCAACTAAAATTTTACCTCATTCACGGGATAATTTTACCCATTATCCCTTTTCTCCACTAATGTGCAACAGTAATCAAGCAAGGATCTCCAGGACTTTTCTGTGTTGTGCCAAGGTTAGGGTGATGGTTGTCAATGATTGGTGGTTGGATTGAGCAAATGTTGGTGGCCTGTGAACTTGAAACCTTCAGTATAATTTGTGAATAGTCTGAGGCTGTATAGGGACTCTTTGATTCCGTACCCCTTGAGTTTTCATGCTACCCAGAGGCTAAATATATCCTCTTATTTGAGAAGGAGTCTGGTTCATAAAATGTTTCTTTTCTCCTTATTTGTCCTTCCCATGTGTTTTCTTTTCTTCGTCGGCTGCCTTATTCTGTTCTCTCTCTCTTCTTCTTCTTTTTTTTTTTTTTTTTTTTTTACAGCTGGGAAGGGAGCAGTACAAGATGTGTGGTAACATTCCGGGTATGTATTTGTTAAGTGCAAACAGCCTCAGATGCTTGGCAGGATTGAATCTTGTTCACAGACTCATCAACAGGGTGAGGCTGTTGGAATGAAATTGTGCCTTAGCACATGATGGCCCCTGTCTCGGCTTCGAGTGGCTGAGGTGAGGTGAAATAGGGTGAAGGAATAAATTGGGGCCATCCCAGTCGGCTCAAATGGGGTTGCAATGGACAGATGAGTGTGGTATGGATTTATATGGTCTGTTGGGTATGCAAAAGATGGCCTAGATCCTTTCTTTGCTTGAAGAACTTTTACCTGTATTTCGCCTTGACAGGGATAAGGATATGTTCTGAAGGTAGACAGGCTGAGCCTGTGGCATTTTGAAAACCATTTAGCAAGATTCTTCTTATCTGACAGATTCATGGAGTGCAATTGTTTGATTATACCTGTTCTGCTTGTTTTGGAAATGAGACAAGTCCTGAGATTAGAGTATGAGCAGAATTAAATGGGAAAAATCGAAGATGCATAAATATAAGGACAGGCTCACACTGTGGAGAAGCAAAATGAAAAATAGATAAGCATTTGAATTTGCATTGGATTAACAGAAAAGTACAGAAGGCATAAAATGGCATTTGCACCCTAGAATACCCCAAACTGAAAACTTGCAGTGTCCTCACTGCTGAAACTAAACAAAAGAAAGGTGCAATGCCACAACAAAGACAAGCAAAATAAAACACATTACCGAAATTTAAAGACAAAAGGTCAAAAGCTAAACATAAAGATAAATACCCCAAACTGAAAGTTGTATCCTATGTGGTAGGGGTTAGACATCCTAAAACTAGACTAGAGGTGCTGGAAAGGTGGAGTTAGCGGCGTTGGCGCTTGTTGCTGGATGGTGGTGGTCCTGCCTGTGGTGACCGCGTCAGTGCACATGCCATGTTCATCAAATTACTGAGGGTTTCGGTTATTTGCACGTGCTGGGCCATGTACTGGCTATGGAAGTCACTCATGGCTCTGCCTTGGGTCTGTGTGATGCCTCGCACCTCAGTGATGCCCCTGTTAAGGTGTGTGCGTGCTTCTCCCAAAGAGGAGGTCAGGTGCATCTCTTGGGCAGTAATGCTCTCCTAGAGGCACTGTAGGCGTTCTCCATGAGTAGCCAGGGTCTGTTGGATGCGGGTTTGGTTCTGAAGGACGGGGAGGATTTGCTACCCAATCCAATCCTGCATCTTGATATGGCAACACTACTAGAACAAAGCTAGATAGCACCTCCAAATCAATCAAAGTCTCCAAGATCAGCAACCAATTCAACCAAATTAGGGTTTCAGCAAATACCTCTATCACCTCAAAACACAACAAAGGCGTTAAGCAACAATAGAGTAATAAAAGCTAGGAATCTTGAATACGCCACAAGTAAATTAAGCACTTGATAAGTAAACACAATCCCTCAAATAAACAAGAAAAAATCAATTCTACTTGCAAATAACCAAGGTAAAAAAACCTCAAAACTTTATTATCAAATAGCAAGAATAATGTGTGTTGTAAAATATGTAACCCCATGGTCCTATTTATACTAAATATAAAAAAACATATAAGTCGGCCAAAACAAGAGCCGAACGTCAACTCCCCAAACCTATTCCTATTTGGACCCTACTTGACTACTAAATCATGTAAAAAAAGAATTATTGGCAACGTATACAACTTGACTTTTTCTTTGTTGCCGACAACCCAATAAATCATAATAATTGATCAGCCCACTTAGCCCACCAATTCCATTAGCCCAACGAATTGCATGTGTCTTTGGTGACTTTGAACTAAATACTATTAGCCCAAGCAATTAAAAGACCTAAACCGAAATTTATATTGTTTCTACCTAATAAAATCGACAACCTAATTAAAAATAAAAGCAGATATGGCGTTTTGGATTAAAGCAACCCAAAACCGACTAAGGCCCATCCTCCAATGCGAGTAAATAATTTGGCCTCTCTTTAGCTCCTCTCCAAGGTTAATCTCCATCTCTTCTTGAACTTCTTGTGAGAACGAATCTTGGATATGATTCGGAAAGTGAGCTTGTAATGATGAACTTTGAGCTTGTTAGAATATATCCAAGTTCTTTACTTGTCGTTATTGCTTCCTCCATTGTCGCCTTGGCGTGCATTATTCTTCCAGTCTCTAAGCTTGCCTAGGTGATTTGCATCATTCCCTCCCTCCTCAAAACGATTCGTCCTCAAATAGATACCTACAAAATCAATTGGAGGAAATTTAGCAATATCGAAAGTAGTACGAACACTATACTCTCCTTGCGAACCAATCATTATGCACAAAGGACCAAGCTTCATGCTTTTAGCTTCGCCTCCCGGATCAAACAACATGCAAGTAGCATTAATTTGTTCCTTCCAAAACAATAACTCAGAAGTATGCATAACAAATAATTTATGTGGATGAAAACCAATAAAGTAAGAATTTAAATTACTCATCATGTTATCCAATTTAGGCATTAAAGTCATAGAAAAGGAACATAAAACCTGATGCTCCCTTTTGATTGTAATCGGCGCCCCATGTATAGAACCTTCTTCTCCTAGGGCCGGCAATCTTTTAGGACAAGCATCTTTAGGAACCTGCAAAAGAAACACATCACATCTAGAAAGACAAGGGTTAAGGTTAGCTTTAAACCAAGCTTCCTTGTATAAGAGTACAAACAAACTCTTCTTTTCCTCATATTCAACCCTCACTTCTCTCTCATTTGAGCCTTTTAACACAATTTCTGTTGAGGCTTCTTTTATCTCTTTTCTTCTCTCACTCTCGGCTTCCTCTTTCTTTTCTTCTTTTTTATTTTGTTTTGAACTCTCCTCTCCTTTTGCAAGGCTCTCAGCCTTCCACTCTAGCTCACTTTTTGCAAGGCTCTCAGCCTTCCTCTCGTTCTCACTAGTGTTACAAGATTCGGCCTCTTTCTCCTTTTTCCATGCCTCCACACTTCGCTTCACATGCATTTGATCTTCATAAACTTCGTTTGGAGGCAATGGTGCAAGTATAACCTTTCTATCTCCCATGGTGAATAAGTACATATTCTTATTTTCATCATGGACCACTCCCCTATCATAATGCCAGGGTTTACCAAACAATAGATGACACGTATCCATAGGCACAACATCACACAATACTTGGTCAAAATACCTGCCAATGGAAAAGGAAACAAGGACTTATTTTGTTACCTCGAGTTCTCCCATGTCATTCTTCCTTTGTAGCTTGTAAGGTTTAGGATGCTTTTGCCATGCCAATCCCATGCGATCCACTAGCATTGAACAAACCATATTAGTGCAGCTTCCTCCATCAATAATCAAGCTACATGCTTTGTCATTCACCAAGCATCTTGTTTGGAAAATATTCGCCCTTTGACCAGCACCATCTTCCTTGACTTGAGCATTCAGCACACGCCTAGGATTAGGAAATTCTTCCTTAGGTAATTTTCCATAGTCAAAATGCACAGGATTCAGGTTCCTAGCTTTCTGCGTCCTCATTGCACTATTAGTCGAAGTCTCTCTATGCCAATCATCATTATAATACTCTTCAATGCTCTTAGAATCTTGGCGCAATGTCTGGTGCTTTTGATGCAGCTCCTTATGGTAATAGGCAAGAACAAATCTCTTCCTCATAATTTTCTTCATCCCAGTCCAAGTTTCAACAAGACCCTCATAATTGTACCTCCTATCCAACATAAAGTTGTTCCACCAAACCAAAGCATAGTCAGTAAACTCATCAACCGCCAATTTTACCTTCTTTGCCTCAGTGTAGCCATGGCAATCAAATGTCATTTCCACTCTTTTCTCCCACTTCAAATAAGCTTCTGGATCATTTTTGCCTTGAAAAGAGGGAATCTTCATCTTGATGTCTCCAGTATACATATCAGTTCGATCAACATATCGACCTCCATAGGCTCCTCTATCGTAACTCGAATATTCCATGATGTTAATATGCAAGAAAGAGTTAGTAGAAAATAATTCCTCACCACTCCCTCACGTGTTTACACTATTTTTGTGTTCTCTCGTGTTTACACTCAATGGCAATAGATGTATCACTCGCCTTTTTCCTCTCTTGAATTCTCACTGTGTCTATTCTTTGGGATCAGTAACACTTAATCAAATAATAAACAACCTGCAATACGTCAAGAAAGAATCAAGGAAATCCTAGCAAGAATAGAGAGATCACAAGTTCTAGAGGCAAAATAAACTCCAAGAAAGAAAGATAGTCACACACAAGAACAAGACAAAGTATGTGATGAATACTGTAGCAATTGAACAATAAGACACAAAAATTGCTCAATTAGAAAAGCTGAAATAAAAACACAACAAATAAGCAGAATCAAAAAAAGTTACCCAACTAGATACCCTAACAACCCGCGGAAAGTATCCAATTTTTTTTTTTCCGCTGCAAACACACACCACTTGCCGATTTACTCCACACACCTTTTTTTTTTTTTGTAATAGGTAATGACTAAAAACGACAAGAGCAACATTGATATCACATTTTTTTTTTTTTAATAAAAATCTGCAGGTGTCAGAAAAAACAAGGAAAAAAAAAATTTGAAAGATCTGAATTTGGCTATTGTCGTCAAGACACACTAGCAACAATTGTCAGCCTCTTTTTTTTTTTTTAATATGTATTAGAAGAGCAAATCGACTAACTACCGACCCAAATTCACAAGAAGACAAGTGATAATGCTTTAATTCAAGTCGACAACAACAATACTCTTGTCGCAATTTTTTTTATATATAAAATTAAATGGACAAGCGCAACAACACTAAAAAATAAATTAAAGGACTAATTAGCAGAAAATAAAGGGATACGTAGTTGAAATTGATACCTAGGCTCCGCTACCAAGACGATACGGCAACATTACCAGAACAAAGTTAGATAGCACCTCCAAATCAATCAAAGTCTCCAAGATCAGCAACCAATTCAACCAAATTAGGGTTTCAGCAAATACCTCTATCACCTCAAAACACAACAAAAACGTTAAGCAACAATAGAGTAATAAAAGTTAGGAATCTTGAATACTCCACAAGTAAATTAATCACTTGATAAGTAAACACAATCCCTCAAATAAGCATAAAGAAATCAATTCTACTTGCAAATAACCAAGGTAATAAAAACTCAAAATTTTATTATCAAATAGCAAGAATAATGTGTGTTGTAAAATATGTAACCCCATGGTCCTATTTATACTAAATATAAAAAAAAATATAAGTCGGCCAAAACAAGAGCCGAACGTCAACTCCCCAAACCTATTCCTATTTGGACCCTACTTGACTACTAAAGCATGTAATAAAAGAATTGTTGGCAACGTATACAACTTGACTTTTGCTTTGTTGCCGATAACCCAATAAATCATAATAATTGATCAGCCCACTTAGCCCACCAATTCCATTAGCCCAACGAATTGCATGTGTCTTTGGTGACTTTGAACTAAATACTATTAGCCCAAGCAATTAAAAGACCCAAACCGAAATTTATATTGTTTCTACCTAATAAAATCGGCAACCTAATTAAAAATAAAAGCAGATATGGCGATTTGGATTAAAGCAACCCAAAACCGACTAAGGCCCATCCTCCAATGCGAGTAAATAATTTGGCCTCTCTTTAGCTCCTCTCCAAGGTTAATCTCCATCTCTTCTTGAACTTCTTGTGAGAACGAATCTTGGATATGATTCGGAAAGTGAGCTTGTAATGATGAACTTTGAGCCTGTTAGAATACATCTAAGTTCCTTGCTTATCGTTATTGCTTCCTCCATTGTCGCCTTGGCGTGCATTATTCTTCCAGTCTCTAAGCTTGCCTAGGTGATTTGCATCAGTCAGTTATGTGCCCCCTTTTGGTGGAGTGTTTTATCCTTTGGCATGGATGACACGTGGATGGGAGAAGGAATAATCCTACTGGGTAATAGTATTATGACATGTTTAAGGCAAAACTTCCTTATTCTCTATTGCTCTGGCAGAAGGGTTGCAACAGGCTGAGCCTGTTGCTCATGCTGTCCCAGTTTTAGAGTTAGTGTGCGCAAGAGGAAGTTTTTCAGCAAAGAACCTATTCCTAGTCCTACCTATTAGGTTCTTCCCTAATTCTAGAGATTCCCTAAACGCAGGAGATTATCAAATGAGGTATTAGGGTGTTGTGGAAGTTCGTCACAGGCTCAGCCTCTGTTAGCTTGTGCAAGCCTAAAAAGTCCCTTTTTGCAAAGAAATGAAGAATAGTTATCGTCAAGAAGGGTATAGAAGGACTTCCCTGACGAATCTCTGACTCTGTGATTTCCTTTTCCATAAAATTTTAGCACCTGATTGATTAAAAACAAAAGAAACACACAAAAATAACAAAAATAACCAAATGAAAAGCAAAAGAAATTGGAAATTTACCGCACTTGGTGTTACCCAAGTGTGTGCTTCTTTAATGTCTTTTAGCTGGACTCCATCTTACTTTGCTAGGTGGGAGGTGGATCATGGAGCACCTGAGTCTCCTGATACTCATCGGTTCTTGTGTGATACAGCTTCAGTCTGTGCCCGTTAACCTTGAATGGTTAACGGGCACAGACTGAAGCTAATGGTTGTGTCTTCTCATTGTATATTTCCACAGCCCCATGAGGGTAACAACATGACACTGTGAAGGGGCCAGACCATCTTGATCGAAGCTTTCCAGGGAAGAGACTCAGGCGAGAGTTGTAGAGGAGGACTTGATCTCCTTCTGTGAATTTCCGAGGCTGTATCCTGCTGTGATGCCACTTCTTCGTCCTCTCCTTGTACAATTTTGCATTTTCATATGCATACAGCCTCAGCTCGTCCAGCTCATTCAATTGCAACAGCCTCTGTTCTCCTACAGCCTGTGTGTCAACGTTCAAATCCTTAATAGCCCAATATACCTTGTGCTCAAGCTCCACAGGCAAATGACAGGCTTTCCCAAATACAAGGCGGTATGGGGTGGTGCCTATGGGTGCTTTGTAGGCTGTGCGGTATGCCCACAGAGCATCATCGAGTTTTGCTGCTCAGTCCTTGCGTGATGGTCCTACTGTCATTTCTAGGATCTGTTTGATTTCTCTGTTAGTCACCTCCACCTGGCCACTTGTTTGAGGATGGTAGGGAGTGGCTACCTTGTGTCTGATCCCATACTTTTTGAGGAGAGCTTCAAACTGGCGGTTGCAAAAATGGGTTCCTCCAACACTAATTATTGCTCTTGGGGTGCCGAACCGAGTGAAGATGTGTTTCTTCAGGAACCTTGTCACCGTCTTGGCATCATTGGTCGGGGAGGCAATGGCCTCTACCTATTTCGAGACATAGTCAACAGCTACCAAGATAAAATTGTTCCCATAAAAACTCGGGAATGGTCCCATGAATTCTATTCCCCAAACATCAAATAGCTCCACTTCAAAAATTGCTTGTTGCGGCATCTCTTGTCTTCTTGAGATGTTCCCTGTGCGCTGGCATTCCCTGCATGCCACCACCCAATTACGCGCATCCTTAAATAGGGTAGGCCAATATAGGCCAGCTTGCAATACTTTGGATGCTGTTCTGGTTGCGCCATGGTGTCCCCCGTACTGTGCATTATGGCAACTATGCAGAACTTGTTCTACCTCCTCCTCAGGAATGCACCGTCTGATTATACCATCTCCGCATCTTCTGAAGGGGCTCATCCCAGAGGTAGTTCTTCATATCAGAGAAGAACTTCTTCCGCTGTGAATAGCTGAGATCTGGTGTAAGAGCTCCACTGGCCAAGAAATTGACAATTTCTGCGTACCACTGCATCAGCCTGTGACTGACACTGTGAATGATTGCAATGAGGCTGTCGTCTGGGAGATGATCATCAATAGGTATGTGGTCCCTTGGCAAGTGATCTGGAGGCAATCTGGAGAGATGGTCAGCTACCACATTCTCTCTGCCTTTCTTGTCTCGAATCTCGAGGTCAAATTTTTGGAGCTGTAGGATCCACCTAAGAAGTCTTGGCTTGGTCTCCTTCTTGGTCAACAAGTACTTCAATGTCGAATGGTCAGTGTGGATGGTGACCTTAGATCCCAGCAAGTATTCTCTAAACTTTCCAATTGCAAAGACTACCGCCAGAAGCTCTTTCTCAGTTGTGGAATAATTGATCTGTGCTTCATCCAAAGTGCGACTTGCATTGTATATGGCATGAAGTTTGTTGTCTTTTCTCTGCCCCAGCACAGCTCCTACTGCATGGTCGCTTGCATCACACATGACTTCAAAGGGCTGACTCCAATCTGGGGGCTGGATGATTGGGGCCGTGGTCAATGCGACCTTAGTCCTTTTAAATGCATTCAGACAAGAATCATCAAATACAAATTCGCATCTTTACTAAGGAGATTTGTCAAAGGTTTTGCAATCTTTGAAAAATCCTTAATAAAACGCCTGTAAAAGCCTGCATGACCAAGAAAAACCCGAATTGCCTTAACAGAGGTTGGAGGTGGAACTCTTTCAATAACATCAATCTTAGCTTCATCCACCTCTATACCTCGTTCTGAGATTTTGTGCCTAAGTACAATACCCTCTGTAACCATAAAATGGCATTTTTCCCAGTTTAGTACTAGGTTCACAGCCTCACACCGTTCAAGAACTGTTTCAAGGTTAGCCAAACAGAGATCAAAAGAAGTGCCATAAACAGAGAAGTCATCCATAAATACCTCCATTATGTGCTCGATCAGGTCATGGAAGATGGCCATCATGCATCGCTGAAAGGTGGCTGGTGCATTACACAGGCCAAATGGCATGCGCCTATATGCGAATGTGCCGTAGGGGCATGTAAATGTAGTTTTCTCCTGATCACCTGGGTGGATTGGGATCAAGAAAAATCCAGAGTATCCATCTGGGTAGCAAAAACTCGTGTGCTTGGCAAGTCTCTCTAACATCTGATCTATGAATGGCAAAGGAAAATGATCTTTTCTAGTGGCCTTATTGACTTTTCTATAGTCTATGCACATCCTACGGCCTGTGACAGTCCTAGTTGGTATGAGTTCTTCTTTTTCATTCTTTACTGTCATACCTCCCTTTTTAGGCACTACATGTACTGCAATAACCCAAGGACTATCTGAAATTGGATAAATTATCCCAGCATCAAGTAACTTCAAAATTTCCTTTTTAACCACTTCCTTCATATTTTCATTCAGTCTCCTCTGTGGTTCTACTATGGGTTTGCAGTTTTATTCCAAAAGAATTCGATGCATACAAAGATTAAGACTGATACCTATCAGATCATCAATGGTATATCCTATTACCTTGCGGTGTTTGTTGACTACTATGCGCACCTTTTCCTCTTCCTCCTGTGAAAGGTCAGCTCCAATAATGATGGGAAATGAGGAATTGTCAGTGTCTAAGTAGATATACCTGAGCTTGGGTGGTAGAGGTTTCATTTCTACCTTTGGTGCATCGGATTCTGGTTCTGGATTGCGAACAGACTCTTTGACAGGCTCACCCTGTTGGTCCACAGCATGAGCCTGTTTGTCGACAGCATGAGCCTGTTTGTTGATTTCAGGCACAGTTTCTTCTGCTGGGAATTTTGCCACCTGTTGCAGAGCTGTCTCATCTCCATCTATGGGCCCATTGACCAGACAACCTAGTAATTCATCCTCATGTGTCTCCATCAGTTGAGATGCCTTGACAAGTGCATCAACAGGGTCTGGTACAGCATCAACCATGCAGCACTGTCCTGTTCCGAATTCTGTTCTTTGCGCCTTCTGGACATTAAACTCCACTGTATCTTCTCCTAGTCATAGTTTTAATGTTCTGTTTGCACAATCAATCATAGCTCCTACTGTAACCAAGAAGGGACGCCCCAAAACGATGGGTGTCTTCTCATCCTCGGTCATATTCATCACCACAAAATCTACTGGTATGTAAAAGTTGCCAACCTTGACTGGAACATCTTCCAGCACTCCCACAGGATATACAAGTGATCGGTCTGCTAGCTGGATTGTCATCCTTGTGGGTTTGATGTCCCCAAGGTTCAGGTTCAGAGTGATGGAGAGCGGCAACAGGCTGACACTGGCTCCTAAATCGTATAGGGCTTCCTCAATCTTCTTGTCCCCGATGTTTAGAGGGATTGTGAAGCTTCCTGGGTCTGAGCATTTTTTGGGCGGATGGTGCTGAATGAGGGCACTCCCCTGGGCTATCATGGCTACTGTCTCGATGTCGTCAATGGTTCTTTTCTTGGTCAAGATGTCCTTGAGGAACTTGGCATATGACGGCATCTGTGTAACCACATCACTAAAAGGAACATTAAAATAAAGCTTATTTAGCATCTCCTTAAACTTACTGAATTGCTTTCCCGGTTTGGACTTGAGGTATACTTCTGGATATGGGAGAGGAGGCTGATAGGGTCGGACAGTCTGGGGCTGTTTCTCAGCCTACTTAGTACTCACAGGCTCACCCACAGACTCAGCCAGTGTCTACACTGTTTACCCTGGGTTGGATGTTGATGCTGTCTGATCTACAGCATTAGGCTGTCTTAGTGCTGTGCCCCTTAATTCCTGCCCACTAGGAAGTGTTACAGCCTTGCAATGCTCATTCCTTGGATTCTCTATTGGTTTCCTTGAAAGGGCTCCTTGCTGATTAGTGGACATAGAGGCTTGTTAAGTGATTTGATTTTCGAGGATTCTGTTGTGGGATTTGATTTGACTAATTTCCTCACTCATCTTGTTCTGGTTCTCCAAGATGGACTGCAGCATGCTCATCATGTCGGTGTTGTTGCCTTGCTGCCCTCCTTGGTTCTGTTTTTGGTACTGGGACTGTCCTTCTTGATTTTGTCGCTGGAATTGGGGCTGTGGTGGATTTCTCTCTTCATTTGGTGCTTTCCAGGAGAAATTTGGATGATTCCTTCAAGAAGGATTGTAAGTGTTTCCATACTTTCCCTGCCTCTATTGGATGTAGTGAGCCTGTTCAGAATCACATTCGGTGAAGAGAGGACAACTGGATGTGTTGTGAGGTCCCCCACATCCTTCACAGCCTGAGGCTGTGGATGTGGCTGCCTTGACGTGAGCAGCCCCTAATTGCTTTCTGAGGGCTTCTATTTCTGCCTCCAGCTTGGTTACTCTGTCTACTCCAATTATTCCAGAGGCCTTGAATCCTCTGATCTGGGTTTTTCTTTTTGACAGAGCCTCGAGAATGGCAACTTTATCATTGTAGTCCTTGTCCAAAAATGAACCATTCGCCATTTTGTCGAGAGTGTTCTGGTCTTCATCACTCAGGCCGCATTAAAATTGCTCAAGCTACATGGCCTCATCAATTCTGTGGTTTGGGCATCTCTTCAGTAATCCCTTGAAACACTCCCAAGCATCACGAATGGATTCATCATAGCGTTGGAAAAATCCTATCAGCTGCTGCCTCAAGTTTGCAGCTTTGCTCGATGGGTGGTACTCCTTCAAGAAAGCTCTAACCAGGCTGTCCCAATCTGTGAAATGGCCTGCCTCATAGTTGTTAAGCCATTCGAATGCTACATCTCTGAGTGAGAATGGGAACACCCTCATATACAACTGCTCTTTGGTCATCCCGGCTATGTTTATAATGCTACACACCCTCAAAAAATTCTGCAAGTGTGAATTTGGATCTTCTGAGGGTAAGCCTCCAAATATGCGCCTCTCCAACATACTGAGCAGGTTTGTTCTGAATTCATAGGGGGCGTCTACATCTGGGATGGCTATACTGTTGTGGATGATAGTGGTGGGTGGTTGTAGGAGCTGTGACATGGAAATGTAAGGTCACATAGGCTGAGCCTGTTCAACCTTTGGGTGTGCTCCTTCGTTGAGTCTGTCCGCCATGTTGTGCTGTTTCTCCTTGTTCTTCTAGCGGAACTCGCTGGCTGCCTTTTCATTCTCCTAGTGGAAGGTTAGAGATGGCTTCTTGCTCCTGGTTTGGGGCATGCACCACCTGAAAGCTTCAAACTTGGAAAAAGAAAGGGTAAGAATTTGAAAACCCCTATAAATCAGAAATAAAAAGTAAAAAGAATCAAGCGCCAGTCCCTGGCAACGGCGCCAAAAACTTGATGCGTGTGCTATCCTGCAAGTGCACAGGGTTGTTGTAGTACTTTTGTCAAGGTCGTATCCACAGGGACTAGGTTGAATCTGTTTTCCTTCAATTTCGGACAAACTAGACTTGAAAACAATTAAACAAGAGTGGATTGGATGATTAATGATTAAAACTAAAAATGAGCAGTAAGGTAAATATAACAGCAAATTAAACGAGGAGGAGAACAGAAATGGTGAGTTTTTAGGCATCTGGGGTCCAGATGTCCTGATTCATGCTTATAAATTACTCAACATCATCATCACAGGCTGAGCCTGTGGATGAGGCTGTGACTAATTAGATGTCTTGTCGGGGCTCCCAATCTGAGGTCCTATCAACGGCTTTCGATCTTATTAATAGTTCCTTAAGCTTCCATCTACCCCCTGTCACTAGAGTGGACGTCCACTTAAGGATAAGGTTCAATGTTGGTGCAGATTCCCACAGTCTCTCCCTACCTTCTCTCGAATGTCTAAGGAGTGAAGGCTGACTATTGTAGGTCTAGCACTCTTGGCTTCTCCTTTCGATCCTTCACCAGGCTGCTACTAAACTTACCCAATAATCAATCAAGAATCAAACTAGGGGTTGTGTTATCTCTTGACTATACTGTCACGGAATGAGGCTGTGCTGGGCACAGCCTGATGCTATCGACAGCAAGGGAGTTAATTAGAAGATTGGTTCTTGCAGGCGCTCTCAACCTATACTGCACCCATTTGCTTTCGCTCACAGATGCCTCCCGTGGCTCTCATCTTCCTGGTGCTTTCGCATATGTCAAACTCAGGGGACGAAGATTGGTGTTGAGGCTAACTCCTCAATTAATTTCTAGCCCTGTCACAAGCTAAAAACTAAGAGTTTGTTGTTGTTGTTCTAGTAGCTATGGTTTCTCCTTTCGGTCCTTCACCTAGCTACCTGTGTTCGTGCATGGGTTTGATCAGAACCTAGACATGGAGAAAGCTCTCAACAACTAAAGCAAGAAATATGGTTAAGAACATGAGCAATTTTATTTCGTAAAAACCAGATACATGCTTCCCCCTTCAACCTAAGTAGGGGTTGTTTAGTTCATAATCAAGGTTACAGAATCGATGGAAGAATGGATTGGCATAGTGTTTTTGAACAATCTGGAGGTTAGGGACAACACGGTTTCTGCCCAGAAGGCTGCAGAACCGTGTTTTCCCTTGGACCCTTGGTGTTTCTGGGTCCCACCTCTGTTCTAAAGAACTCTACAACTAAGGGATTTTTTTGGGTGTTGATTTGGGGATGTCCTTTTCTCTTCTTCTCTTCCTCCTTTTTGTAAGTGCATCTCCCTTCTTTTCCTCCTCCCAACTTGTTGGAGAGCATGGGTGTTTGGGCAAGTTGGCTCGTTAGTTCCAGCGTGCTCGTCAGCTCCTCCATCGTGTGTGTCAGGATAAGAGCCATGGGGAGCGTGATGATATGGTGCAATTTGCTGGTCTGCAGATTTTGAGGAATAATTGGAGGGAATAATGGATTTTTGAGTGGGCAATCCTCTGGCATTCCCCTAGGCATTAAATTATCATTCCCTCCTGCCAAAAGGTCTTCTGAAAAACTTAGGATGTGCTTTGCAGGCTCCATGTGGGGGATGAGTGAGTGCTGCAATTTAATATTGTTTCTGCAAACATGGGTTTCAGTAGGTCGTACAGGCTGATGCTGTGCTTGGGTCTGTTGCAGTTCTTCTTCCACTTTCCCTTCAATTGATTTCTGCTTCTTCTGCCGATGATGAGGTGTCATGAGGACTTATTGGATCAAAGTTAAGGAAACGATCTTCAGTGGAAATCTTATGAATTGAAGGTGGTTTGAGGCTTTCAATTGAATTCTCGATGAACAACAGCCTCAGGGACAGGCTCAAGGGTTCTACAACAGACTCATACTGTGGCTGATGCTGTATCTTCACATTCTTCAATGAAATCCTCTTGGATTGATTGAAATGGACTTGAAATCGCTAATCATACAGTAAGGGATGGAAATTGGAGGAATATAGTGGAATAATGCATAGGAGGCATATAATCATAATGAATTTAGAACAATTCGCGTCCAAAATTATGCCCTAAACTATGCATATTTCACATGCATCATGCATCTCACAAAACTGCATATGAAACTCTTGAGTGTGCACATGCTGAAAGTTTGTCTATTTGTGAGTCATTAAAGAAAGAGAAACTTGCTACTCAAAACGCATATGAAGACCTTGAGAAAAAGTTAGCTAATAATTTGAGCAAGTGTGAAGAGATGATTAAAAAGAATGATGCTCTAAAGGCTGAAGTAGATGATCTAAAATGTTCTCTAGAGAAGTTTACTAATCGAAGAGATAGCCTGAATCTGCTGCTAGGACAACAAAGGCATTCACTAGATAAAAATGGAATAGGCGCTACACATATGGCTTTTAACAAGCCAAATCTGCCAGTTAAATTTGTCAAGGCTGAATCTAGATCACAATATAGACCTAGATATCATGGACATCCTAGGCAGGGACATCATGAGCACTCACATAGACCTGATATCACATGCTATTACTGTGGAAATGTTGGTCATATGATCAGATCATGCTTTCATTGGAAGAGAAACAATCATATTAAATATATTTGGGTCCGAAAGGAGCCAAATCTAAACTTGATGGACCCAAGTTAGTTTGGGTACCTAAAACTTGATCATTTGATACGATGCAAGGGATGAATGGGTTCTGGACAGTGGTTGTTCAAGGCATATGACAGGTGACCCATTAAAATTTACATCCCTTCTCTCAAAACACCGAGGTAATGTTATATTTGGTGATAGCTCTAAAGGGAAAATCCTTGGTATTGGTAAGATTGGCACTAACCCAACTATTGAGCATGTGTTACTTGTTGTTAATCTTAAGTACAACCTGCTTAGTATCTGTCAGCTCTGTGATAAAGGATTCAGAGTTACTTTTGAATCTTCTAGATGTCTTGTGAGTGGAGTTGATGATGACAATACCTTGTTTGTTGGAAAGAGGATTGGTAATCTATGTTCCATATGTTTAAATGATGTTACTAATCCTGAAATTAAGTGCTTTAGTGCAAGAACAAATACTGCAACTCTATAGCACAGGAGGCTAGGGCATGCAAATCTTGAACTTATCTCAAATTTGTGAAAGAAGGATTTGGTCGATGGTCTGCCCAAACTAAAGTTCGAGGTAGAAACCAAATGTCGTGCATGTCAGCTCAGTAAACAAATCAAAAGTTCATTTAACCCAAAACATGTGGTATCGACTTCTCGACCTCTTGAACTTCTACATATTGAACTTTATGTCCTATGAGAACTGTGAGTCTTGGCGGTAAAAAGTATGCTTTTGTTATTGTTGATGATTATTCTAGATTCACTTAGATTTTATTTCTTTCTCAAAAAGATCATGCATGTCAAGAATTTGATTCTTTAGCTAGGAAGCTGCAAAATGAAAAAGGGTATAAAATATCTAAAATCAGAAGTGATCATGGAGGCGAATTTGATAATTCCACCTTCAATCAATTCTGAGCAAAATGGCATTGAACACACATTTTCGACTCCTAGAACACCTCAACAAAATGGGGTTGTGGAAAGGAAGAATCGAACCTTACAAGAAATGGCTAGAACTATGCTTAATAAGTTACCTGCTTATTTCTGGGCTGGGGGTGTGAACAATGCAAGCTATGTCCTAAATAGAGTCTCTTTGCGTCCATTAATTGAAAAGACACCTTATGAGATTTGGCACAATAGAAAACCAAATATTGCATACTTTCTCACATTTGGCTCCAAGTGTTACATCCTGAATACTAAAGATAATTTAGATAAGTTTCAAGCTAAGTCTGATGATGGTATATTCCTTGGTTATTCATTGAGTAGTAAAGCCCATAGGATATATAACAAAAGAACCATGGTTGTTGAAGAATCCATGCATGTGGTGTTTGATGAGAATAATTTGAATGATCTTAGTGATGATACAGATGTTGAGTTTACTTCTGAGAATCAGCCACAGGTTATTGATATTGATGAGTCAAAAGATGTGCAAATTCCTGATCCAATTGCGAATCAACAGTAATTGGCTTCTCCCGAGCCAAATGTTTAGAACAGCAGTGTGCAGCCAAATGTTCTGGAATCTGGCCCATGTTCACAACCGAGAAACTCAGAGGTGCATGCACTTAGAGGACACTCAACAGAGGCCATTTTAGGTGATCCTAGAAGAGGAGTAACCACAAGATCCAGATTACAAAATATCAATACACATCTTGCATTCTTGTCTCAAGTTGAGCCCAAAATGCCAATGAAGCCATACTTGATGAAAATTGGGTGATGGCAATGCAAGAAGACCTTAATCAGTTCGAGAGGAACAATGTGTGGGAGCATGTTGCAAGGCCCAAAGACCATCCTGTCATTGGAACAAAATGGGTCTTCAAAAACAAGCTTGATGAATCAGAAACTGTGGTAAGAAACAGAGCTCGATTGGTTGCACAAGGGTACAATCAAGAAGAAGGTATTGATTATGATGAGACCTTTGCACCAGTAGCTAGACTTGAATCCATTCGTATGTTGCTTGCATTTGCATCATTAAAATCTTTTAAACTCTATCAAATGGATCTCAAGAGTGCTTTTCTAAATGGATATATCATGGAAGAAGTATATGTAGAACAACCTCCTGGATTTGAAAACCATGAGCATCCACAACATGTGTTTAAGTTAAAAAAGGCATTATATGGTCTTAAGCAAGCACCTAAGGCTTGGTATGATAGATTAAGCTCATATCTGATTTCACAATGCTTTACAAGAGGAAAGGTAGACTCAACTCTATTTGTGAAATTTAACCAAGATGATATCATTATTGTGCAAATATATGTTGATGACATTCTATTTGGTACTACTAATGAATCTCTTTGTCAAGAGTTTGAAAAGCTTATGCACAGCGAGTTTGAAATGAGCATGATGGGGGAATTAAATTTCTTCCTGGGTTTCCAAGTCAAGCAACTCAACGGTGGAATTTTTCTTAACCAAGCAAAGTACACACAATAGTTGCTGAAAAGATTTGGCTTGTCAGAAGCCAAAACTAGTCCAACACCAATGAGCACTAGCACCAAACTTGACAAGGATGAGAATGGTAAGGATGTTGATGTAAAATTATACAGAAGCATGATAGGTAGTCTTCTTTACCTTACAGCTACAAGACTAGACATTATGTATAGTGTTTGCTTGTGTGCTAGATTTCAATCATGCCCAAAAGAATCTCATCTTAAAGCTATCAAGCGCATCTTCAAGTACTTAAAAGGAACATCATCTTTAGGCTTGTGGTATCTTAATGTGAACTCTTTTGAACTAACAAGCTACTCAGATGCAGACTTTGCAGGTTGCACTCTTGATAGAAAAAGTACAAGTGGTACTTGTCAACTACTTGGACAATCACTTGTATCTTAGTCAAGTAAAAAGCAAAATTCAGTTGCTACCTCTACAACCTTGGCTGAATATGTGGCAGCTGGTGCATGTTGTGCACAAGTGCTATGATGAAACAAACACTTGCTGATTATGGACTAACTTTCAAATGTGTTCCTATCTTTTGTGACAACTCAAGTGCCATCAATCTAACTAAGAATCAGGTGCAACACTCTCGAACCAAACATATTGAAGTGAGACATTGTGACACCCCGGGGTCTATGAGGTTGGGAAGTGTATACCGGTGTCGGAATGAGCATGGACAAGGAGCGGCTTCCAGCAGGCTTTAGATGGAGGGGCACATGAATGAACCGAATCCACACCAGAATAGGAGAGATCCTGAGATTGTGTAGGGATGGGGCTGCACAGTTGGGGTGATTTCGTAATTATACGGATATGGGACTATATAATTAAGAATAACTCAAATGAAGTGATTTCGAGGTTGTACAGGTATGGGACTGTACAATTGAGAATAGCTTAAAGGGTTTGATTACTAACTATATCAACAAGGTGCACCTACCTTTTCGGTGCTCATTCCAGAAGAACTCTAAAGTTAAACATGCTTGAGTTGGAGCAATTTTAGGATGGGTGACCTCCTGGGAAGTTTTCCCCGGAAACATGCGAGTGAGGACAAAACATGTTGGAAAGGTCCCGTGTTGGTCTGTAGTGACAGTCGACAAGCCGGGACGTTATAGTTGGTAGCGGAGCAGGCTGTAGATCCTTGGGGATGCTCTGATATGATTTGTGATCTTCTGTGCATATGTCTGCTCCTTTTTGAGTCGGTTGTTGCATTTGTCATATGCAATCATATAGTGAGTCGTACTATGGATCCGGTAGAGGACACGCACCTGCTGAGGGTCGGATCGACCCGGTATTGTCGTTGAAATGACATGGTTGCCTTTACAGCTTAGGCTGTAGCAAAGTTTGTTTTGTGGAATATCCACTGCTTTATCAGAGTTGGTGTAGACTCTTGATTCTTTGCTTACGTTTTTGTGTAGGTGTGCGTACACCGTTGTTGTTTTTTTGCGTGTGTTATTACCGGAAGGTGCTTTCCTACGGTAACATGTCTGATAGTTCCAGAAATGGAACTGGCCAATGCAAGTAAGGACCATCGGTTTGCTTTTGGATATTACATCTATCAACGGATGATCTGATATGATTCCGGTAATCTTGGTGATCATGTTATTGTGGTCTGATTACTTGAGCTAGAGGATTTAAATTTACTTGGGAATTATTATATGGATTTAATCCTGTTCGGAGTTCGAGCTGATAATTTCTTGAATTAATTTGTGGTTGACCCAATGGTATATTTGGGGAAATGTCTTTCAATGATACTTGAGGTATTTAACTTGGTTGAGATTTGAGGTATTGATGGTGTTTGTGATTAAAGAGCTTTGATCATTAATGGTTGTTGAAGTTATTGCTTATATGCGGGTTGAGGATCTTGATAGTGTGTTCATATTGAGGTTTGACTTTTAACGGTGATGTAATTGGAAGTTTTGATTATACTACTCTTGTTGAGGTGTAGGTTCCCTCATCTCTTATGGATATTAATAATGTTTAGGTCATAAGACTAGATTTGTGAGCATGTCTTGGGCAATGTGAAATAAATGTTTGGAGTATGATAGGGTAAGTGTTGGAATGAACTTGTAATGCTTGGGTTCTTTATCAAAGCATTGTGATGATCGTGGTAATTATAGGTTGAGAGATAGTCATGAGTATGAGTTATGAAAGGATCTTTGGGTCTTGAGGAATCCAAGTTATAGAAGTATAATTATGATATTACGGTAATGATTGAGTTCTAATGCCTAATGGTATGTTCCGGGAGTTATACAATCTTGGCTAGAATTGGTGAGAGAGGGAAATGCTTTGGGATTTGGAGCATGTAATGGATTATGGATTTTTGGTCTTGTGGTATTCTCAATGGGAGTGATGATCTTGTTACATAGGTAACAATTTTGGGTTCGGTTATTTGAGGATATGCTTAATGGATTACAAGTTTGGATATATTTGGTTCAGTGATGATAAATGAAATGGTTTATGGATTCTGGCATTAATAATGCTGATGACGTTTGGATAAAACTCTTGGGTTAATACTTGATCTTATGCTCTATTGATTATGTTTGTTTAAGTCAATGATTGACTTGGTATATCGGAGTTCTTGCTTGGAAATGTGATTGAGGGACATGATGGTTCTTCTTAGTAGTTTCAGCCAACGGTACTTTGATACCAGATGATACTTGTTGTGCCAGTTAAGCACTTGGTTGCCTTACTCATTATGTAAATTTCGAGGACGAAATTTTGTTAAGTGAGGTAGAACTGTAACGCCTCGATTTTTCGTTAATTAATATTTATGGAATTTCAAAATTTTTGAAATTTAAATTCTAATTTTACCCTCAGGAAATTTTCGGATTTTTGGTCAAGGAAATTAATTTATTTTCCTTGGGAATATTTTTATTTATGTTGGTTTATATCTTTAATCGGTTCTGTTGAGAATAAATTCTGTTTGGGCGAGATACCCAACATGTGAGGTTGTATTTGCTCGAAAGTACGTCGTTTTGAGGCATGTAAGGGTAAAGAATAAAAAAAAATAAAACAATAAGATGCGCTTTGACCAGGGTTGACCACGCTAGCCAAAACGGGGTCGTTTTGGCTGCGGGAACCCTAACTCTCCATTTCTCTTTTCTTTTTCTCTCTCTCCCACTTTCTCTTCTCCTCCCGACTCGGCCACCCACTTTCCATTTTTTTGTGTTTTATTTTTCTTTCCTCTACTTTTCTTTTCTTCTTTGCCTCTCCCAAATCGGCAGCCACCCTCCCCTTTTTCTTTCCTTCTCTTTTGTGTAGCCATGCTGGCGGGTTCTAGAAGGGGAGAACGAGGCGAGTCGCCTCTGGTTGCTGAAGGAGAAGACGAGATTGGTGGGACGCATCGCCTTCCTCTTCCTCTTCAACACCCGTCCCCGACGCTTGTTGGTTGTGCCGCCGTCGCCAAGTAAGGGTCATGCTGTGATGTTGTGGCTGTGTTGGTGCCGGGTCTAGATGCCGTAGAGGGGTAGGTTGCGCTGCCTCTGTCTTTTCTCTTCTTCCTTTCTTCTTGTGCCGATGATGTTTTAAGCTTGATACGGGGTTTTGTTTTCTTTGTCTTTGAGTGGTGGCGGGTAGATGGTGGTTGTTGGGTGACGGGTTGGCTGTTTTTGTTGTTGGCGGATGCAGGTTTAGCTCGTTGTGTTTGGTCGGGATGGTGGTGTTGATGACGATTCCAGTGTTGGATTCCAGCAGTGGGTGGTGTGAGGCTCGAGTTGGTTTTGTTGGTTCCGGACAGAACCCAAGACCCTGAGTGTGGGTATGATTCCTGCAATTTGCGGGTATGCTCTTCCGGCAAGTTTTTTTTTTTCGGGAACTTCAATTTTATTTGGATTGTTGGGCTCTGTAGTAATCTTTTCCCTTATATATAACTTGATAAGAAACCGGTCTGCATATTGTTTATCTCTTGATCATGAATCAATTCCTTAGCTAATAAAACAGGTGTCAAACATTTGGTTTATGAGGTTTAGTCACAGTACATGGATTTTATCTCTCAAAGCTGATTGTGGGTTAAACCTTGGTAATTACTTGTTTGGGTTCTACGTTGTTTACAATGTGGACCACGCTTCAGTTGGTTATCCTTTGTACATAAATCCATTAATTAATTAATAGAACACATGCTAAATGTGTGGATTGTTTTTCTAAGGTAGCTTCGGGGTTTCTAACGAGTTTTATTAAACTCTTGCTTTTAAATCTTGGTGAATTATGATTTTAGCTTTTGGGCTGGTTCAAAAACTAATACCTAGAATTCAAAGTGGATAAAGTTCTATATTTAATGGAGTATGTTACTGGGACTTTGCAAATGCTTTACAAAAAAGAATCTGTCTTCCTAAATGCCTTTCAATTGTTATGAAATTCGCTTTGCGACTTTAAAAACCCCACCTAAATTGGAGAATGGACTTTGTTTCTTAAGGCCAACTCGAATAGCATGACGGTGGCTTTGGTTCATAAAAGAAAAAGGTGTTCAATTATGTATATATATAAAAAAATAATAAGGGTTTTTACTAAGATAAATACACTTGAACCTTACTCCTTGTCAACATGCCTAGTCACCATCTTGTGTTGTGTGTGTATATATATATATATATATATATATTATTTAATAAAGCTATATATCTTTAGCATGCAATAAATGCCACGTTATGTCTCTGTGTGTCTTATGTGACATATGTGTCTATGTTTAGGCACTAGTGATACCTTAGGAGCGGCTGGGTTTGAACTCAAGACATGTTTGGACTGTTGGTTCCTGAATGTTCTTATGGCCAGGTGAGGACATATAAACCTTTGTATGCGTACTGCCTACAATACTCGGTTATTTGTTATGGTTCATTAAGTAATAACATTTGTTTGGCATTTAAAGCTGTATGCGTGTGTGCGTGTTTGCCTGTTGTGTTGATGTTGTTGCACGGCGTTATGTTAATCATACCTATGATGTGGTGTGCCTGATTATGTGACTTGTTGTCTGATGTTGATACGGCAGGAACCCTAGAATCAGCACCCGAATTCCTACTGAATCAGATTGTGGTCCCGACCTCAATCCCAATCAAACTAAGCAATTCTCCACCCCATATTCCTCCTTAAATCGGCATGAACAGAAATAATAAAGCTTGAAATCACCAAAAATGTTGTCACCCCTGAACCCTAATCAGCAAGAGAATAGAAACAACAACATGGAATTAGAAACACACCACAGATTTGTAAATCTGATAAGTAAATCTAATCCCTAGAATAAACCATGTGAATCAGCACACAAGGTCACCAAGAGAATCAGCACTCAAGGTAGAAGTTTGAATCACTCAAACTAAAAAGAAACTCACAAAGAGTAACCGTCTTTTTTTATTAAAATTCGTCATCCCCTAATTCTGAAAGTAAAGAAAGTATTTATACTAACCTAGGTCGTCACCTAATAGGGCCAAGTCAGCCAAACCCTATTCCTAACCCTAAAGTGACCGAAACCCTAACCCTAATTGGACTAGGTTTTTAATTGAGCCCACATAACTTGGACACTAATTAAAACCTTACAATAAAAACCAATTAACTGAACTAAAGCCCACAAGTAATAACCCAAATATAGTCCAAGAATTACAAACCCAACAAATAATAAAACCCAACTAAAAACATTTTAGCCTAAATAATAAAACTAAACCGAATTTCCGGACAGAATTTATCCGTCAACTTCAAGCGCATTTTAATAAAGGAAAACGGACGATTCAGCTTCTGGACTCAACATCAAAGTTGTAGATCTTTGTCTTATTTTTCCAGAGAGTCAAAGATCGCAGCAATCCAAGTTGTAGAGCTCGAGATATGAATTTATTCCCGATACTGCATGGTCCAGGAATTTCTGCACGCGTTCTTCGCGTCCTTCGCTTTGATGTCCAACTCTTCCTGAAATTCTTGTGAGATCAATGCTCCTCTTTGATGCCTCTAAAAATAAGCTTGCCATATCCAAGTTTGTCTAGGTAATTTGCATCACACTTTGATAGTGCCAATTTTGACTATTCAAAGGTGAAGATGAAGAAACAATTCAAAGTAAGAAATCTCAAGGGAGTAAAGATTGATGAATCCAAGAAGGATCCGTTGGTGTGTTTTGGATGCAATCGAACAGGACATATCAAGTCTGATTGCCTATACCAAAAGAAGGGGAGATATAGTCCTTAAAAAATCAGAAGGAAGAATGTTATGGTTGCTTGGGATGATTTGGATTCTTCAATTAATTCAGGCATAGAGGAGGCAGCAAATCTATGCTTCATGGCTCATGGAGAATCTGAGGTAAATGACTCTCTTGACTTCAATTTTGATGAGTTACTAGAAGCATTTGGTGAATTGCATGATAAATATAAGCCAGTCCTTAAGAAAAGTAAAGAATATAAGAAGCGAATTGCTATTCTTGAATATGATGCTGAAGCTCATAGGAATGCTTATGAAAAACTTGATCATGCTCATTCCGATGCATTAGAAATCTGTGAAAATTTAAAGAGTGAAAAACTTGTTGTGCAAAATACTCATGATGAGCTAGAAAAGAAAATTGCTTGTAGTATTGCTATGTATGACAAATTGGTAAAGGAGAATGATGAGCTTAAGAAGAATGTTGAGGATCTGAAATGTTCTCTTAAGAAGTTTACAAATGGAACAGATAACCTAAATATGTTGCGAGGACAACAAAGGCATTCAGTGCAAAAAGAAGGAATAGGGGCTATGCATATGGTTTTTAACAAAGGCAAAAGTGCCATTATAGGACCTCAGTTAACCAAAAATACTTAGTTTGGATATCGAGTTACAAAAAATTCAATTTTCCCTCCCAGCTACGACATTTCATCCAAGTTGGGTGCTCAATTATCCCAATCTCACTCAAATCGCCCAAAGTCAAAATTGAAGCACTATTCACCCAATTTGCCATGTGCTGGAGGATGATGTGGACACGCCACGTGGCTGCCCGCGCCCGGTTGGCGCCCTTAACTGAGGTGAACCAGTAAGAAGATGATATCTGACATGTGCGGCCTCAAATTAAAAAATATTTTAAAGTGTAGGGAAAATATTTATAATATATTGTGTAAAATATGAAAATATTTTGAATATAAAAATCCAAACAATCATTGTTAACTTTGTATTTATTTATTATAAATTAACTTCGTATTGAATTCATTTACAATATTTGTTTGTCATCAATTTCAGACAATGCTTCCGCTTCTTCGATGGAGAATGTATATTGACAAGTCAGCCAGACAACATTTTTTTCCTCACTTTTCTTTAATGGTAATTAAATGCCAATTCCTTCACTCTTAAAGAGCCTTGCCAATAGGACGGCCCTTGTTCACTCAAGGAACAAATGGTATAGTTTGTTGATGTTTCCAGTCTGAAACATGATTGTAAGTCCACAACCAAACCCCACCCCCAGAAAAAAAGATTGCAACATCCAAAAGAACATAACTATAACAAAAAAAATAAACCAGTAGAAAGTCAATTTCAAACCCAACAATTCGATTTTTCCAACTATATTCAATAACATTGCATCATATAAAATCCAAAAAACAAAAACATCTCGAACCAAACAACCATGACCTTCAATCCCCAAATTCTCACCACAAACTCGATCCAATCACCTAATTAGAAAAGAAACTAAAAACAAATCTAAGAGCTGGTAAATTTGGTGACGGCCTTGGTAACTGCGGAAACGGCGTGCTTGGCGAGCTTGCTGGGCAGCACCAGCCTGACCGCGGTCTGGATCTCCCAGGAGGTGATGGTGTTATACCTGGCCAAGTGAGAGGCCTCCTGGGTGAGCTTCTCAAAGATATCGTTGATGAAGCTGTTCATGATCCCCATGGCCTTGCTCGAGATCCCGATATCCGGGTGGACCTACTTCAAGATCTTGAACATGTAGATCTTGTGTGTCTCGGTGCTCTTCTTCACCTTCTTCTTCTACTTGTCGTCGCCGCCCCCTTCCTTGGAGATCTTCTTCTCCACCTTAGGCCTCTTCTCGGAGAGAATCAAAGAAGCAGAAGCAGTAACGGGCGGGTAGGGGAGGAGGGGGGAGGAGCGAGGGACGGAGAGCGATTCAAGGACAGTAGCCATGGAAGAGAGAGGGAAGGGAAGGATCGTCGGAGGAAGTAGAAGTGTGTTTGGTATTGACGGGGGGATTCGTAATCATGGTGGTGGTTGGGAGGATCCAGCGTCGCCGATGGTGGGGATGGTTCTGGTGGCCATGGGTCCGGCGTGTTGGCCTAGAAAAGGCTAAGAAGCGGGGGTTGAATTAACTTTTCCTCTTTTTCAGCTTTTTAGAGATTTGGCTCGACACAGAAGCCAAATGTTAAACTTAAGTGGAAATGCAAGGATGAAAACAGAAATGCAATGGACACAAGGAATTTATAGTGGTTCCCCACTCAGGAGTACATCCACTACCTAAAGGTCCCCCTTTTAGGATTTCTAAACTATCCACTAATTTGGCTTTTACAGGCGAGCCAAATAACCTATGATACACAAGTTTTTGCGGGCTGAACTTGCTAAACCTAACCCAAAGCTGAACCTAGCTTTGCCTACAATCCCCTAATCCTGCTGATTACAACCTTTCCCAAGGCAAAGCTTCAAGAGTGACTCACTCAAGAAGTTACACAAATTAAGCACAAAGAATATCTCTCAAGGTAAGCTCTTTTCTCAACTTAGAATCTCTTGAATGGCTAGGTTTATTTGCTGTGAGGCTTTTATCCTCTATTTATAGATTCTAAGAATGGGGAGGAGTGTCTTCCAACGGCTAGATTGCTTCCAGGTGGCGCACAAGTTGACTTCTTTCTTCAATTAAGAACTGTCAACATTTGGCTGTTGGCTGAACCATAACTGGTAATTACTTGGACAGAAATTGTTCTTCAATCTTCAAAAATTTTCTCCAGAAATGGAAATGAAGACCACCAGCTCGTTGAAGGCATGAAAGAGAGTGTGAGGACCACTTTTCTGACCGTTAGTTGACTCTTGGAGGCCAAGTAAATCCGTTGTTTTAATTGCACAAAAGTCAGCTATTTTTCGGGACCACTTCTCCAATTGCCCAGACAGTGACGTTTTGGTTCGACGAAAAAGCCACGTTGAAGCCAAATCTTCAAGCATTTGGTTTCTGCCAGAAACCAAATTTTCTGCAAATGCTTAAAACACACAAGGACTTTTCATAGTGTTTGTTAATCATCAAAATAATAATATAACCATTATATAATCATTAGAAATATACTAAACAAGATTATTCTTAATTAATTACTTAATTAAGTACTTAACACATGTTTAGGCTAACAATCTCCCCATCTTTGATGATGACAAATATGTTGTCCATTTTGCCATTAAAACAGTGGTTAGAAAAATTTAACCGGATAAGCAAAACTCCCCCTATTTAAAAGCATATTTCGAAAAAATTTTAACGCAATCATTTGGCTCGATTTTTCAGCCAAATGCTCCCCCTGCGTATATGCATCGTATACTAAAAATGTCAAAGGCTTTTAGCCAGTAACTCCCCCCGCATAAGAGCATAGTATACAAGTTTTTCTTGTATGATTTCATATACAAATTTCATAGAAGTATCCCTGCAAAGAAATTCTCAATATAACATTTGGCTTAACCATCAGCCAAATATATCATCGATTAACAACATTATAAGCGCATGAGTATTTCCTGCAATAGTGATTTGGCTTTTCATATGAGCCAGAATTTTAAACATTATGCGCTCATTGACATTTGGCTGCTCCACTGAGCTAAATGTTGTTCCCTACATAAAAATTTTCATACACAGAATATATCGTAACAGCAGTAGAACAAATATCAAATATATTAAACAACAATATTTATCTCCCCCTTTTGACATCAGCAAAAACCAATAAGAGCCAAAGGAGATAATAGATAGCATCATAAAAACTAAAAGTAAAGCAAAATATTCGACTTACAAACCAAATATGAGCAGTAGGAATAAAATAGAGTACTTATGCAAAATAGATAAAAAGAGTACTTATGGGGAATGCAATGCATAACCTAAAGCATCAGATCAGTTGGAGCATCATTCATCATCAGAAGCATCACGAGAGATAGTAGCAGCAATTTGGTCGAGCTTTGCAAAGATCTTTTTCTGAGAGTTCTTCATTTGGTTGTGGATAGAGCTGACTTCATCTTTCAATTCACTGATTTCTCCCTTGAGAGTAGTCACTTGCTCTGACACATCACCAATTTTCAAACCCTTTCCAGCAGATTTGGTCACAGAATACTCACCAACAGGATTTCGCTTGATAGACATTTTGGCCAAAGTATCAGAATTGATCTTCTTGAGAACAATTGGCTTATCAGCAAGAGTAGGAGTGATCTTCAATTTCTTGGCCAAAAGGGTGATCAAAGAACCATGAGAATGCTCCTTGTAAAGAGCCATGTGATGAAGGATAAGAGTACCGAAGCATATAGAGGACTTCTTGATGAGGCAAGCCAAAATCCATTGATCAAGTTTCTTGATCACTGTCCGAGAGTTCTTCCTAGGCATGATAACTCGAGTCAATGTATACATCAGAGCTCTGTCTCTTGGTTTCAAACTGTTGTAATGTCCTGACTCAAGGCCATTGAAGAGAATCTGATTCTGCTTCGAGTGACAGGGAGTTTTGGGAATGTTAATTGGAGTCCCGAATGCTGAATCATAGAATCTGATCTCCCCTGGATTGATTTTCAACACTTCACAGATCAACTCTGTTGTCAACTTGATTCTCTTGCTTTTGATGGTTGTCTTGATGCACTCAGCCAGCCCCTTGTTTCCATACTCAACAGTCATGTTGTCATAGAAGTCCTTCATAAGAACTTCATAACCTTGTACCTTCAAAGTGGCTAAGGTTTCAAGAGTTGCATCCTTCAGCAGCTTTGTTACTCCATTGGTCTTAAAATCATCAAGCTCCATTGTGTAGGTAGGAGTATGAGTGAAATACTTCTTCTTAGGCCTCTTCTTGAATCCGGATTTGGACAGATTCTTAAGCTTTCTCTTGGCTGGTGCAGGAGTAATTTCTTCTTCTCTCTCGGACTCTTCATCCTCTTCCTCATCAACTCCATCAGCCTTGTCAGACTCTGCATCATCTTCATCCTTATCTTCATCTCTATCACTGTTATCTTCATCTTCTTCTTTCTCTGATTCCTTCTCGCTTTTCTCTTCTGAATTCTGCTCATTGTCACTATCATTTGGCTCTTCATCACTCTGCTTGGCTCCTAAGCTCTCTTGCTTTTCATCATCTCTCTTCGTCTTTCTAGAATCATCATGGATAGGTGAGTTCTCACTGTGGATCTCATCATCATCAGAATCCACCTCCACAACCTTTTCTCCAAGCTTCTTTCCTCCTCTTCCAAACACTGTCTTCACATGAGTGCTTGGCCTGACATGTCTTGCTCGAGAGACATGGGTGGTTGGAGTATGAGCCAAATGTTTTGGCATCTTTGGCTTAGGTGCATCAGACTTTATCTTGGAACTCTCTGCCTCTGGTTCAATGCTTGGGTTAACCTTCTCAGTGGCAGATTTGGTCTCAAGCTGAGCCAAATCTCCTTCTGGCAGTAAGCTCTCATCTTCATCTGGTTTTTCTTCAACTGATTTGGCCTTCTTAGTAGTTTGAGCCAAATCTTCCTTTGCATCCTCATCAACTTGTTTGGCCACTTCTTTGGCAATTTCAGCAACATGTACCAGATCATCTGTTGCATCTTTATCCTCCTTGGAAATTGGAATCCCAGTTGGGATTTCATCACCAATCTCAGCACTTTTGCCCTTTTCTGTTTCTTCTGTCACTTTTAGTTCTCCAGATTTGGCTTCTTCATTAGCCAAGCTCTGTTCTTCTACAGGAGTACTGGATTTGGCTCGCACAGCAGCCAAATCGTCAACTTCAGTGTTCTTTATGTGAACCAGGACACCACCTAGTTCCTTCATCTTCTCCTCATAGAATTCCTCTGCATCTTTTCCCGGAGGAGGCACAAGTGACCTCACAAAAGCAACAATCAAATTGGTTTTGGCTTTTGGTGAGCCAGAACCCTCATCTACACTCAAAGGCTTAACCTTTTCACTCGATTCAGCCCTTTTCACAACTGCAGCATCAGATTTGGCCTTTGCCAAACCAGAACCCTCACCAACACAATCAATAGATTTTTCAATAGTCGTGACAGTACTATCGACTACAGCATTCCTAGCATCTGGTTGAGTATCAATCGTTCCTACCAAGGTGTTATCAGCAACATACACCTCTCCAGAACTTGAAACTCGAACACTAAAAGGTTCAGAGGTTAAAATACCTGTTTCAAAGATGTTCCCTGGTGGTGCTTCTTCAAGGTTGAAAGCATGCACCTTGGAATCAGATTCTTCTCCTGGAGGCACCATGGCTTCTTGGGTCTATGTCCCAAGTTTGAGTTTCTCGATTTGAACAGCTGCCTCTCTTTCAGGAGAAGTGAGGTCAGGTCTTGTTCTCTCTTCTTTCTCCTTGCCCTTCTTCTTCTCAGGTGTTGTGGTCTTCTTGAACACCGATTTTGCAGCAGCAGCCTTGGGTCTCCCTTTTAGAGGTGCAGGAGGTTTCGGTGGTTTTTGTTTCGAGGGAGTCTCCTTCAAATTTTTTCCTTTGTTGGTTCTCATAATGGTAAGTGTTTAGGGTTAGAGATGTTTATGTTTCAAAGAAAAAAAACTGAAAAAGGAAGTTGAAGACGAAGTGGGTAATGAGGAAAGAGGGTAGTCACGGATTTTAAGGAGAGAGATGTTATCTAACTTCCATCA
Source organism: Turnera subulata (assembly GCA_028386065.3). NCBI lineage: Eukaryota > Viridiplantae > Streptophyta > Magnoliopsida > Malpighiales > Passifloraceae > Turnera > Turnera subulata. The sequence goes on from JAKUCV010004577.1 coordinate 174,956, forward strand.
ATGGACCACTTTACTTTATCCTTTTTCCCTTTTGATAGAAGTGGGACACCACATATAGCCGTTGCCTCAGATGTTGTCTAGTTGACTTTGCACTCTCTTTCTTTTTTTTACTAATCGTTGCCTTTTGTCCACTGGATAATAGGTTTTGGCTCGTCCATGAACCAAATATTGCAGCTTTCTTCTTGATGCCTTTGATGATTTGATGACAGCCATGATGTGTCCTCATATGCTCATATGCTTCGTGCAGGTGTGAAATGTATGACAATTGTATATATTCTAAGTGCATATGTGTGCAATATGTTATGATATGCATGAACACATAAAAAAACAAATGTGGAGTCAAATAAAATGACCTGATCTTCCTTTAATGGTTTGGTAAAGATATGCTCGGCTATCTGGAGATAAAATGACCTGATCTTCCTTCAAATGTTGAGTCAAATAAAAAACATGGTCTCGAATAAAATGATGTCTATAACGTCCCGGCTTGTCGACTGTCACTACAGACCAACACAGGACCTTTCCAACATGCTTTGTCCTCACTCGCATGTTTCCGGGGAAAACTTCACTACAGACCAACACAGGACCTTTCCAACATGCTTTGTCCTTACTCGCATGTTTCCGGGGAAAACTTCCCAGGAGGTCACCCATCCTAAAATTGCTCCAAGTCAAGCACGTTTAACTTTGGAGTTCTTCTGGAATGAGCACCGAAAAGGTAGGTGTACCTTGTTGATATAGTTAGTACCCATCAAACCGTTGAAGCTATTCTCAATTGTACAGTCCTATACCTGTACAACCTCGAAATCACTTCATTTGAGCTATTCTTAATTATACAGTCTCATACCCATATAATTACAAAATTACCCCAACTGTGCAGCCCCATCCCTACACAGTCTCAGGATCTCTCCTATTCCGGTGTGGATTCGGTTCATTCATGTGCCCCTCCATCTAAAGCCCGCTGGAAGCCGCTCCTTGTCCAAGCTCATTCCGGCACCGACGTACACTTCCCAACCTCATAGAACCCGGGGTGTCACAGGCCTACCAGCTTCCGCGAGGTTCGTCCCCGAACCCCGCACCGGACTAGAGAAGTCCTGGAGCTCCGCTACCAACTGAAACACCCGTATCCCAAAATAACCAATTAAATTATTTATGACATATGAAATGACCAAATTGCCCTTTTCTACCCGGGATACGTTACAAACAACATAATCAATGCACAATCATACAATAAATTATACAAGAAAGCGAGTATGCAGCGGAAGACAATAATAATATAAAATGACATGTATGAATGTACTCTATGGATCCGATCTGAGGAGAGGATAACACTGCCACCTGCTGATATGCACTCCTGATTATCGTTCAATTAACCTGTGAAAAGACTGTGAGGGGGTGAGACCAACCACTGTCTCACCGCAAACAAATAAACCAAAGTATACTAATACAAATCAACCACAAATACCGGCATCAGGCAGTAGCAATCATAGTGCACAAACAAGTCACAATGCATAACACAAGTCATCCACAGACTTCAAACCATCACCTGTCTTTTATCATCTTATTATCGTTGTACTTTATCATTATTAGAGTTTGAATATTTTATTAGGGCCCTCTACTGTGTGCGTCGAGCTCGGTCCCGTCTCACGAGACAACCAGGGGGTAAACCCAATATAACCAGGGCGTAAGCCCAAATAGAATCACAGAGAGAGAGAGAGAGAGACAGAGAGAAAGAAGGAGGTAGAAAGGGGAAGGTAGAAGGAGGGAGGTAGAACCGGTCATCACAGACCCATATGCTAAACCGCATATACCATGCTTTCCCGCATGAAATCCCGAGGGGTATATCTTTCCGCTCGAACCAACCGGTCAACAGCCCCACAGTAGTATATTTTTAGTGTACATTATTCTCAGTTATACGTAACGAGTTATGTGTGCCATATGTTCTGTTTATCCAGGGTTGTGTGGATTTTTGTTCTCAAGTCCGGGCCTCCGGCCCACAAATCACCACACAATCCACAAATCTATAACTCATGTTATTTAACATAACAAAACAAGTCATACTCGAAAGGCACAATATACCACATATGATGCAAATTACCTAGACAAGCTTGGATATGGCAAGCTTATTTTCAGAGGCATCAAAGAGGAGCATCGATCTCACAAGAATTCAGGAAGAGTTGGACATCAAAGCGAAGGACGCGAAGAACGCGTGCAGAAATTCCTGGACCGTGCAGTATCGGGAATAAATTCATATCTCGAGCTCTACAACTCGGATTGCTGTGATCTTGGACTCTCTGGAAAGACTAGACAAAGATCTACAACTTTGAGGTTGAGCCCAGAAGCTGAATCGTCCGTTTGCCTTTACTAAAATGCGCTTGAAGTTAATGGACAGATTCTGTCCGGAAATTCGGTTTAGTTTTATTATTTGGGCTAAAGTGTTTTTAGTTGGGTTTTATTATTTGTTGGATTTGTAATTTCGTCTTGGACTATATTTGGGATATTATTTGTGGGCTTTAGTTAAGTTAATTGGTTTTTATTGTAAGGTTTTAATTAGTGTCCAAGTTATGTGGGCTCAATTAAAAACCTAGTCCAATTAGGGTTAGGGTTTCGGTCACTTTAGGGTTAGGAATAGGGTTTGGCTGACTTGGCCCTATTAGGTGACGACCTAGGTTAGTATAAATACTTTCTTTACTTTTAGAATTAGGGGATGACGAATTTTAATAAAAAAAGACGGTTACTCTTTGTGAGTTTCTTTTTAGTTTGAGTGATTCAAACTTCTACCTTGAGTGCTGATTCTCTTGGTGACCTTGTGTGCTGATTCACTTGGTTTATTCTAGGGATTAGATTTACTTATCAAATTTACAAATCTGTGGCGTGTTTCTAATTACTTATTGTTGTTTCTGTTCTCTTACTGATTAGGGTTCAGGGTGATGACATTTTTGGTGATTTCAAGCTTTCTTATTTCTGTTCATGTCGATTTGAGGAGGAATAAGGGGTGGAGAATTGCTTAGTTTGATTGGGATTGAGGTCGGGACCACAATCTGATTCAGTAGGAATTCTGGTGCTGATTCTAGGGTTCCTGCCGTATCATCTTTTGGCAGCGGAGCAGGTTTCAATCAATCATATCTCTTTTCGTTTTTGTTTCTGTCAATTGTGTTTTCATTCAATTCGTGGCCTATCTTGTTGTTTCTATCAGTTTTTCTGTTTGGGTTCTTCATAAACCCTAGTCGACATTACTGTTCACTTTATTAAAAAAATGTCGAGTTACTGTTCATCGGAACAGTAAACCCTAATCGTTACTGTTCACGAGAAAAAAAGTCGGATTGAATTATCTTGCTGTCGACATTAATATAAACAAAAATAAATTCTGTAATTGCTTGCTGTCAACATCAGATTTAAAAAAAAAAAAGAAAAAAAAGAGCAAAGTCGATTTTGGTGGAAATTAGGGTTTCTGAAATTGTTGTTCTTGCTGATTGGAATTGCAATTTTGGGAATTGTTGTTGCAGAGCTGAGTTGAGGCCGAATTGATTTTGGTCAATTGATTGTTGAATTGGCTGAATTTGGGTTGATTGGAAGTGTTGGAATTGTTGTTTGGAAGTTGGAAAATTTCTGTCACTTTTCTTTCTTATTTTGCCGAATTGTGCTTTTCTTGTGTTGAGTGATTATTGTTTCAGAATTGCTCAACTTTGCTAAAAATCAAACACATACAATTCTTGTTCTGTGTGTGTTATTTTTTTTTCTTCTTGGAGTCTGATTTACTTCTAGAATTGTTAACCTATCTTTCTTTTCTATTAGGGTTTCTTTGCATTCTTTAGAATTACTTCACTGATTTATTTTGTTTGATTTGTTTGATTAGATCCCGACTAATAAACCAAAGTTGAATCAGGAGAGGTAAAAGGCTAAGTGTTACATCAATTGCCAAGAGTGAACAAACATGAGTGCAAACACGAGAGGATTTGTTTATTACTAACAAGTTCTTGCAGGTTAAAACACCATGTCAAATTCGGGCAATGAGGGTGATCAGGCCGATCTTGCTGCTTTGATTAGGCAGTCATTTGAGCAGATGCAACTTCAATTCAGGGAGATGAACACAAGACAGGAAGAGGTTGGAATGCAAGCCTTGATAGGCAAGAGAGGGCTCTCCAAAAGCTTTCTAATAGAGTTGGTGTGCCTAGAGATGGTGGGAATGCACAAGATTCCAACCGAGCCAAGGAAGAAGGAGAATATACAAGAAAGGAGAACCTAGATGCAAAAGTCGATAGCTTTGACGAGGACAACGAAAAGCTTAATGCTAACCTTATGAAGAAGTTAGAAAAACTGTTTGCTAGTGAGCAAGAGAGGAAAGCCGAGGGCTTCGCAGAAGGAGAGCTAGAGAGGAAGGTTGAGAGCCATGCAAAAGGAGAGGAGAGCTCAAAGGAAAAATATGGGGATAAAGAAAAGAAAGAAGAAGTTGAGAGTGAGAAAGAAAAAGAGAGTGAAAAGAAGTTGATGCTTGTCAACCATTGAGAGAAGAAAAGAGAATAAAAAGAAACAAATTTTTGTTGGAAAAAAGAGAGAAGAGAGGGTTCTTTATGAGGAAAAGAAGAGCTTGTTTGTTCTTTTGTACAAAGAAGCTTGGTTTAAAGCTAACATTAACCCTTGTCTTTCTAGTTGTGATGTGTTTCTTTTGCAGGTTTCTAAGGGTGCTTGTCCTAAAGGATTGCCGACCCTAATGGAAGATGGCTCTAAACATGGGGCGCTGGTTACAATCAAAAGGGAGCATCAGGTTTTAAGTTCCTTTTCTATGATTGCAATGCCTAAATTGGACAATGTGATGAGTAATTTAAATGCTTGTTTCATTGATTATTATCCATATCAATTACTTGTTAAACATACTTTTGAGTTTTTGTTTGGGAAGGAACAAACTAATCCAACTTGCTTGATCCTTGATCCGGGAGGAGAATCTATGCGTGTCATGCTTGATCCTCCACGCAACATTTGATTCGGAAGGTGAGTATCATGATCATGCTACATTCGATATTACTGAAATTCCTCCTAGTGATTTCGTAGGCATCGATTCGAGGACGAATCGCTTTGAGGAGGGAGGGAATGATGCAAATTACCTAGACAAGCTTGGATATGGCAAGCTTATTTTCAGAGGCATCAAAGAGGATCATCGATCTCACAAGAATTTCAGGAAGAGTTGGACATCAAAGCGAAGGACGCGAAGAACACGTGCAGAAATTCCTGGACCGTGCAGTATCGAGAATAAATTCATATCTCAGGCTCTACAACTCGGATTGCTGCAATCTTGGACTCTCTGGAAACATAAGACGCAGATCTACAACTTTGGTGTTAAGCCCAGAAGCTGAATCGTCCGTTTTCCTTTATTAAAATGCGCTTGAATTTGACGGACAGATTCTGTCCGGAAATTCAGTTTAGCTTTATTATTTGGGCTAAAGTGTTTTTAGTTGGGTTTTATTATTTGTTGGGTTTGTAATTTCGTCTTGGACTATATTTGGGTTATTATTTGTGGGCTTTAGTTCAGTTAATTGGTTTTTATTGTAAGGTTTTAATTAGTGTCCAAGTTATGTGGGCTCAATTAAAAACCTAGTCCAATTAGGGTTAGGGTTTCGGTCACTTTAGGGTTAGGAATAGGGTTTGGCTGACTTGGCCCTATTAGGTGAGGACCTAGGTTAGTATAAATACTTTCTTTACTTTCAGAATTAGGGGATGACGAATTTTAATAAAAAAAGACGGTTACTCTTTGTGAGTTTCTTTTTAGTTTGAGTGATTCAAACTTCTACCTTGAGTGTTGATTCTCTTGGTGACCTTGTGTGCTGATTCACATGGTTTATTCTAGGGATTAGATTTACTTATCAGATTTACAATTCTGTGGTGTGTTTCTAATTCCTTGTTGTTGTTTCTGTTCTCTTGCTGATTAGGGTTCAGGGGTGACGACATTTTTGGTGATTTCAAGCTTTCTTATGTCTGTTCATGCCGATTTGAGGAGGAATAAGGGGTGGAGAATTGCTTAGTCTGATTGGGATTGAGGTCGGGACCACATTCTGATTCAGTAAGAATTCTGGTGTTGATTCTAGGGTTCCTGCCATATCAAAGTGGGATGCCTTGTTGATGCTTGTACCCTCATAAGCCATGATCTTTGCCTCTGGATGTTACTCCTTTACACTGAGGACGTAGCTCCGCTAGCAATTGTAGGCCCAAAAGTGCCTACGAGGGGAGGAGGAGGGGGGGCGGGGGGGTAATGGGGGTGTGGTGGCTTGTGAACTATGCTTTAAAACTTTTTTCGGGCAGTAAAGATATGGTTTTTGTAAAACCGAATTCGGGTAAGGCTCGGTGAATGTTTTTAAAGCAAGAATAAGGATGAAGTAAGGAAGGGAAAGCTAACACAAGAGATTTTAGAGTGGTTCCCTCTCACCAGGTATCTCCACTACCTAAAGGAGGATCCTTTAGGATTTCAAACTCTCACTAACTATTTTTTACGGGTTCAACCTTAACCTTTACAAACACAAGCTTTTCTAGGCGAAGCTTAAAACTTTACAAGCTTTTCACAAGCTAAGCTCTAACCTACCCTCAAATCTAATCCTAGACTTGAGTATCCCAGTAAAACTAAACCAAGCTTTGCTTACAAACAACCCTTTCAGTGGATTTTGAATAATACACAAAAACCGGATAAAAAACCAGATAACCACAGGTGTAAGCACAAAGTTCAAACCTAGATCTTCTCAAATGGCTAAGATGATCTTCAAAGGTGTTTTTAACACTCTTTTATAGCCTCTGAGTTTGGGGAGAAAGTCTGTAACGACTCTTTGAATCTCCAAGTTGACTTGAGTTCACAATTACTCCAAGTTGGGACTACTTCTTTATAACAACTCCTTGGTCACAAAGTATTGCTATTTCTGGAAAGTTTGGACCACCAACTTTGAGAGAAAATATCTCTTGGAACATCTCTCTAACTTACTCTTTAATCTTAAACGTTAGAAGTTAAGTTTTAATGTGTGTGAGGACTACTTAGTAAGTTGAATCTCCTTGGTTGCAAAGTGTTTCTATTTTTGGCAAGTTTGGACCACCAAGGAGACCATCTTCATGGTAGATGAGAGAGAATGTTTTCTACACTTTTTTAAACCTTTTCTCTTGCTTATTCACCAATCTTGGTCATTGGGAATGGATTTAAAATCCTTGGGAGGACCATATGCAAGTTGCAGAAAAAATTTGATGGTGATAACTCGCAGATATGGTTGCAACAAAAACCGCATTCTTCATGAGCGTATGGTTTTTCTGAAACCATACTTCCTTCTATAAACTTAATCAACACAAGGCATATACAAAGCATCTTTTCAAACAGTTTGTTAATCATCAAAATAAATCTTTAAAAAATACTAAATATGATTAGTTTTACTAATTAAGCTTAAGAGGTGATTAAGTCATGTTTAGGCCAATAGATATGGCTATCAAAGTTCTTTCAAAAAGACCAAATGACTACATCATTGCTCGGGCTATCCGAGGTACACAAAATGGAAAATTTTTTTTAATTTCGATGTATATAATAAGGACACAAAAATTCTAAGATTCACGGTTGAGCCAAATGAGAAACTCCAGATATATAAAATGTTTTTAACACTAAAATTCACATACAATTAATTAATGAGCGGAATTAGAAGAAAAAAGAAATTAACTTAACTACCTAAACACAATCTCACCGCATCCATGTAAGAACGACATGTGATAAGGCCATATTTAAGATGTGGTTATCGGTAGCAGTCGGAGAGAAGGTAAGTAGAGGCAATGGTTATGGCTACGAAGGCAAGCATGCACATAGGACCAGCAATCTAACCAAGTTGCGGTGTACTCCACGCAAGTGATGGCACCTCTGCCCCTATCACTCCCGTGATGGTATGAGCTACTGCCGTCCATGTTGTTCCTTCAATATATAGATGTTCAAATGAGAAAGAAGAATACCACACATATATATATACTATGAAAATTCAGTTTAGGGTTGACATAGTTTTTTTCTCTCAAATTACGAACTGCCCATAACTTTTTTTTTTTATAAAGGAGCATTCTTTATTCATATAAACAAATCAAAAGATTTGAGGATATATAATTGAAGATTTAATCGAACAAAAGCATGAGAAAAATTAAACATAAGAATTCTCCCAACCTACTACAAAGAAACACACAACCAGATCTATATCCTTCAAAAGAGGATTTACAAAAGCACTCTACTCTCGCGGGTGTCATAACCTGTATTGATGCAAGCAAGCCAGCACCAAGTGGAACTGATGGTGGAGATGGCGCCATTAGCTTGCCTTAAGGACCAGTCACCAGGGCTCGATTGAAGATCATAAAGAATCACATGTTATATTATGCTCAAGCTTAGGCCAATTAGGAGTTGCAAGAAGATAAGTTGGACAAGCTTGGAGAGGAATACAAGAGGAGGCCTACATGTGTTTTGTCATTAGAAGAGGGGCTCTAGTCGATTTGGACACCATGGACCAATCGACATATCATTGTTTTTATTTTTATTACTTGGGCCGAATTTTACTAAACATTAAACTTATCATTTTCGGCTAGTTTTTATATTTTTTTAGTTGGGTTATTATTTTGTGGACTTAAGTGCTCTTAGTGGGTTTAGTTCTATTTTAATTAGCTTGGGTGATCCAACTTGTTTTGGGTTAAATTAGGGCTAGTCCATTAAGGTTAGGAAAAAGTCAAGTCCAACTTGACTAGGGTTAGGTTTGGCCGAATTGGCCTAATTAAGGGTATAAGTACTTTTTATTTTCTGTTATGTCGCCACATGATTCAGAAAAAAAATAGACAGAAAAACGTTTACCTTTTTCAAGGTGTTCTTCTTGGTTGTGAGATACAATCAAACAAAGGGGGATTCTCTTTACTTAATTCTTTGGGATTGGTTTCACTTATCAAGAAATTATTCTTGTGGCGTTTAATTAACCCCTTGTAATTCTCATTGTTTGTTGCCTATTTCAGAGAGACTAGGAGGCGAAGAATAGGGTTACTAAAACCTAGTTTAATTAGAGAATGGAGATCTTGGTGTCAATTAAATACAGAGGTGACCCTAATGAGTTCTAGGGTTGTTGTTGTATTAATTGGTAGCGGAGCTTACAGGTTCAATCAATCATATCTTGTGTTGATTATATTTATCTTTTTTTCTGTTCTTGTTTTCCCCAATTCTTTTTTTTTGTCGACAATAAGAAAGAAGACAAATCGAATTGTGTCAATTGTGTTGTCGACTGGTTCTAGTAGTAGTATTATGTTTTTACTTTCAAGTTGGCTGAATAGTTTGTTGACGACTTGAAATATGTATATAACAAAACAGAGTTTACCATTAGAGCTGATTGGTGTTGTCGATTACTAGTGCGGTTGCTCTTGTTCATTACTTCCTAGTTTTGCATTCAATTGAGTTGTCGACTTAGCATATATAAAAAAAAGAAAAAATTGTGTGAAGTGTCGACTTGTGTGTTTCAGCCCTTAGTACTGTTTTACTTTGCAGATTCTCTTTGTTGGCAGTAGACGATTCAGCATATATTTAAAAAAAAAAGAGAGATTCAATTGCGATTAGTCGCTACTGTTCACTAGCCCTATTACTAGTTGCAAAGTTATTATTTATCTTGCTTTAGAAAATCGGCACCACTCTCTATATATATTTTTTTTTAAAAAAAAGGAGAAGGAACGAAGGTTGAGAGTTCGACAGGCTAAGGTTAAGATATCTTGTTGGGAATATCTTCCTTCTTTCTACCTATTTGATTGTCTTGTTTCTTTTCAGCTTTTTCAAATTGGGTGATAATTGTTTCATAATATTTGCAATATTCTTCACATACATTACCTTGTCTTTGTGTGTGATCTTTCCTTTTGTTTGTTGGAGTCATAATTTGTTCGAGAATTAATTTTCCTTTCTTTCTTCTTTAGGCTTTCATTGTTTCCATTAATTAATTGTTTCAAGTTGGTTGGTTTATATTATCTGATCCTAACGTATTAAGTTGAAGCAAAATCCGGAGAGAAAAAACGCTAAGAGTTGCATCCCTTGCCAAGAGTGAACAAACACGAGTATAAACACGTGAGGATTTGTTTTACTAACAAGTTTTTGTAGGTTGTACATCATGTCTACTACTAGTGGCAGTGACGGTGGTGAGCCGAACCTTGCTTTTGTTATGGTATTGCTGAAGAATTTCATGACTCACACAGATGGTCAGATGAAGGAGGTTTGGGATGAAGTCACGGCGACACATCTTGGGTTGAGGGAGACCAATACCCGAATTGACAAACACACCAGTGAGTTGAGTGACCGGTTGGAGAGGCAAGAGCAAACTATCCAAGAGATCTCTAATAGCATTGTAGCACCTAGAAGAGCAAGAGGAGGAGTGCAAGAGCAAGCTGCTCGGCCTAGGGAACAAGCTTCCCGCCAAGTTGATGAAGATCCCATTCTTGTTGAAGAATTGGAGGAGTAGTTTGGAGAGGTTAATCAGAGATTGCCTGATGGGGAAGAGGAGGCCGAGGTCTATTTGGCGGAGGAGGAGGCGCAACTGGATATCAGAGACCCAAATTCTTTGATAGAGGGAATTTGGATAGAGTGGAAGACAGAGCAGTGAGGATTGATCGAGATGTTGGAACCATCAAGTTGAAAATTCCAACTTTCCGAGGTTCTTGTAATCTAGAGGAGTATTTGGAGTGGGTGCAGAGTGTGGAGTCAATTTTTGACTGCCATAGGTACTCAGAGGAGAAGAAGGTCAAGCTTGCAGTTGTGGAGTTCAAAGACTACGCTAGGTCTTGGTGGAACAAACTTATAACCACCAGGAGATATGGGGATCCAGGGATAGAAACATGAGAAGAGATGAATAGGATCATGAAGAAGAGATTTGTTCCTGCTTCATATCAGAGAGAGTTGCTTCATAAGCTTCAAGCAACCAAGCAGGGAACTAAGAGTGTAGAGGAGTACTGGAAAGCACATGAGATGGTGTGAACACCTAAATTTAACCCATGAATATTCCTCTAATTAAGATTTTAGATAGGCTCAAACCATAAGGTTAATGAGATGATTTGGTCTTTGGCTAAGGCACACTAAGAATTTTTATTTTAGTGGAATACATATTTGATGAATTGGGATTTATATGTTTGAACCTTAGGATTAATGAGATGATTCAATCTTAGGATAAAAATATACTAAAGTCCAATTCATTGAAATATTATCCTATTTTATTTATTTAGGCTTTCTTGTTTGTTTTAACCCAATTATAATGAGATGATTTATTTTTGGGTTAAAGATGAATTGGAGGGCCTAAGTTAGTAAAATATGGACTTTCTAAAGTTGCGTAGCCCACAAACAGATTACTTACAGATTAATTTTGGCTCTGATTTTCGTGGAAAATCAGAGTTAAATCATCCTTTAATGGTAAATATGTTTTTGGTATGATTTGAGCATAAAATGGGGACTTAATGTGTAATCAATCAATTAGGAGATGATTGGGGGAGTACTAATCAAGAAAAGAGGTGATTCTGGATTGATTAGGAGTTAATTACACGATGGAATCAAATCAGAGAAGAATTAAGGGAAACCGGGAGCGAAAAAGGAAAGAACGGGGAAACGCGGGGTGCCAGGCAGCCATGGCGTGATGAGCGCCAGCCCTGGAGGTCATGGAGCTCAAGACCGCCGGCCATGGCAGCCATCCAGCTCATGACCGCTGGCCCTGGCGGTCATGGATGCCCAAATTGCCCGATTTCCACGATTTTCTCCCCTAATTTGATTCTACATGGTTTTTTCCCAGATTTTTGGCTGAGACCTTGGCCATTAAGCAGGTCCACGCCCCTATACACCCCAGAGCACTATAAATAAGACCCCCCACTCACATTTCAGGGGATCAATTTCTTATTTACACACACACCCTATAAGCTTTGTTTGCTTGGAGAAACTTTACTTCTCCAAGCCTAGAAATCTCTTGATAAGTTGAAACTCTGGTAAAATTTCGTAGGAAGCATCAAGAATAATCCAGCAAGGGTAGAGCAAGAGGGGTCAACAATTGAGCTAAGGAACGGGAAGAAGGTGGGTGAAGAACACAACCCAATTTAAGGAGTTAGAGGAGGGCTACAAGAGGTATTCCTAAACCCTTTTAATTTTATCACTTGCTTGATGATTTGCTGATGCTTTTGATGATGTGATTGCTGTGTTGTTGATACAAGAACTACGTGGGCTTTGAACCCGGTCGCCGGGGTACGTAGGTGGACTCTAGTGGTGGAGACTCATGCCCAATTATTTTATTTTTTCTTTTGTTTCGATTTCATATTATCACTTTGTGACTTGCTTCCACACCTTGCACACGTTTGTTCATAAGGCATACTCACATTCTTCAATTGCACAAAGTTTCGCCTCAACATAGATGGGTGCCTAACACCTTCCCATTAGTGACGAACCCGTAGGCCCAATATCTTTGGTTCGCCAACTAGTTGCTTTAAAAATAGAGTCACGAAAGGTTTTTCTCGAATTTTACCCTATAATAAAATTCGGGTGGCGACACCAAAGATATTGGGTGTTGGTTAAGAAGAAGGTGTAAGGTATATGTGAAGAGGCCCAAGTGATTTTGGGTCAGGTCTTCACAGCTGGCGACTCCACTTGGCAATCTGAGGGTTGAAGAAACTTTGTGCAATCGTTGAGTTTTGTATGCCTTTTTATGTGTCATCATAAGTGCTTTGCATTCATGACGATTGATGTGAAGCCTCTACCGTAAGAGGGCGAGGGTACATGCTTTCCTTAAGCGATAGTGGTTTGAGTGAACCCGTTTCTCGATGCGTAGCAATGATGGAGATTAATGGGCCTTGGACCTAACGCGATGTCCATTATCACATGTGAAGGTCAACCTATTCCCTAGCGGCAATCTTTGGCCCCAACCAGCTGCATACCCCGAGTATCTCATACATAATGAATCAATAAGTGGTACGTGCATTTGGGTGATTATTGTTGTGAATTCAAGTAAGTGCAAATAGGGTGCCCCTTTTTGTTTCTATATACCTAAGAGAAACTAACCAAAATGAGTGCCAAGAAGCCCCTTGGTTACCGAGAACCCTGACATCTGTGATCCGAATACTAGGGCAAGATGAGTGAGGACAACAGTGCTAAGACCAATGTGGCTAAGTAATCACTGGACCTGTTGAAAGATTCACGTATCAGGGATGCACTATTGGCTTTGGGAAAGGGAAAGATGGTGCCCTCTAGGAGTGATAAGGGGCAGGTCTCGAAACCAAGCATTGAGAACGATGTGGTGATAGTCCGGGATGATGATTCAGTGGCGCAAGAGCTCAAGGGGAATGGGGAGCGACTTAAAAGGATGGAAGAGCTATTGAGGGCCATGAAGAGAAAAGAGGATGACTGGAATTTAGATCGCCTATCTTTGTTCCCTGAAGCTCGCTTGCTTGAGAAGTTCAAGATGCCAAAGATTGAAAAGTTCAATGGAACGGGTTGCCCTATGACCCATTTAAAGATCTATGTGAGAATGCTACAGCCTATGGGGATCGGGCCTGAGCTGATGACCCAGTTGTTCCAAAGGACTTTATCGCGAGCAGCTTTAAAGTGGTTCATGACCTTGGATGAGAGTAAAGTGAGCAAATGGAATGACATCTGCAAAGAGTTCCTAAAGCAATACAACTACAATACTGAGGTAGATGTGACCAAGAGGGATCTTGAGACAACCAAACAAGAAGCCCAAGAAACTTTTTCTGCCTACATTGTAAGGTGGCGCGGCAAGGCGTCCTTGATGGTGAATAGGCCCACTGAAGAGGATCAAGTGCAAATGGTAATCAAGAACCTTCAGCCGGTTTATTACGACCGTATGGTTAGCAACTATTACGCCAACTTCAAGGCACTTATCAGAGCAGGGATACAATTGGAAGATGCCATCAGTTCGGGAAAGATTAACGCTCCTATGGATGCTTCAACATCTAGTAGGGGTTTCAATGTAACTCAAGAGAAGAGGTCTGCTGAGGTGAATCATGTCGCCATCCAGGCACCATTACAGATTGATGATTAACAAATTACATGTGTATTGCTAGCTTTGCTTGTGTTGATTTTCACTTACAGGAAAATTAGGGTTTCTGCCGATCCCATATCTTGGATACACGACATATGGTTTTTATCGATACTATATCTTGAATATGTGATATATGGTTTTTACCGATACCATATCTGAAGCTGTTAACATCAACTTTTTGTGCAAGTTGCGTGTGGTCCTGCAAGCATTTAAACCCCACTTCCAGCTGTTTGAATTGGAGAACAAGTAAGAGGGAAGACTTTATGGAAGTGCAGAGGATGTTCCCACCTAACTCCCACTCAACTCCAGAAGGTGGTCCAAACTTTCCAGATTTGGCAATTCGTAGCTACCAAGGACTTGACATGCATAACGGCACCAAACTGAAGCTTTAATGAACTGAAGTCAACTGAATTACAAGGATCCGTTGCAGGAGTATATCCACTACACTCAAATCCTATAAAGTGGGACGTTTACACCTCTGGAAGATCATCCTAGCTATTGTGCAAAATCTGACTGTATAATTGAGCTTAAAAGATTTGGTATTTGATCTGGTTTTTTTGCTTACAGTGCGAAACTGTTTCAAGGGGCAATTTGTATGCAAGGCTTAGTTTAGTTTTAGTGGGTACTCAAGTCTAAGATTAGATTTGAGAGTAGGTTCAAGCTTAGCCTGTGAAAAGCTTGTGTAAGGTTAGAGTTTAGCCTGTGAAAAACTTGTAAAGGTTTGAGTTTAGCCTAGAAAAGCTTGTGTTTGTATCGGTTAAGGTTGATCCCGCAAAAACCTAAGTATAGTGAGAGTTTTTAAATCCTAAAGGAAGGAACCTTTAGGTAGTGGAGTACCTCGTGAGGGGGAACCACTCTAAATCACTGTTTTCACTCTCTTCTACTATTTCTCAACTCGCTTCCTACCCCATATACTCGCTAAGTGTTTAAATAGACTTGGTATCTCAAATACCAAATCTTTCCACAGAGATTTGGTATCACAAAAACCAAACCTCTCTATCCGAAAAAGTTTTCAAGGCCTAATTCACCCTCCTCTTAGGCACTTTTGGGCCTACAATTGATGCTAACAAGGGTCCTTCAAGCACCATTGGAGAGGAAGATGGCGCCATGGCATTGCCTCAAGGTCCAATTACAAGAGCAAGATCAAAGATGCTCAAGAATCAGCTCTTGGTTCACATTCAAGCATTCTTGAACAAAGAACTGCAAGAAGACATCCTGATCAAGCTTGGAGAGAAGCTGAAACAGAAGCCCGTTTATTTGCTGTCAATTAAGGAGTAATTGACTCAAGAGCATTGGTGGGCCCACTCGACTCAGCCCTAGACATTTAGGCCATGTCGACATATCCAGATTTTTATTTACATTGAGTTGCCGATTTAATATAATGTAACTATATTAATTTCGGTTGAACTTATTATTAGTTATTTTATGTTGGGTCAGGTCCAATTAATTGTAATTAATTAATTTGGGCTTACGTTATTGTTTGTAAAATTTTAATTAGTGTCCAATTAGTGTGGGCTCAATTAAAATCAGGTCCAGCTAGGGTTAGGGTTAGTTGGCAGATTCAGCTTAAACTAAACCTAGTTGTTTTAGGGTTTTGTTTAGGGGGCCGGTTAGGGTTGGGTATGCAGCCGACTTGTGGCTTCTTAGACTAGTATAAATAGCTCTTTTTCTGGATAGGCGGTTAGACAGTTTATGAAAATAAAAGTTTTCTTTTGAAACTTTCAGTTTGAGTGATTCAAACTAAACCTTCCTTGAGTGCTGATTCTCTTGGAAACCCAAGGGTGCTGATTCCTTTGGTCAATCTTGTGTGCTGATTCACTTGGTTAATCCTATGGATCTAGTTTTGCTTTTCAGGTTTGCAATCTGTTTTGTAATTCTGAATTCCTATTGCTAATTGTCTGTTTTCTTGCTGATTAGGATTCAGATTCTTGGCACCTTGTGTAAAACGAATTTCCTTGTTTCTTCCATGCCGATTTGGGAGGCATAAGGGGTGGAGGTTTGCACCAGATTTGATTGAAATTAAGATCGGGACCACAATTCTGATTCAGTAGAATTCTAGTGTTGATTCTAGGGTTCTGCCGTATCATCTTTTGGTAGCGGAGCAGGTTTCAATCAATCATATCTTTTTCGTTTTTGTTGTTGTTATTGTGTTTCTCATTCAATTCGTGGCCTGATTTTTGTGTTTTTCAATTTTTCTGTTCGGCGCTACAGTAAACCCTAATCGGTACTGTTCACAGAAACAGTAAATCCTAGTCGACTACTGTTCACGATTAAAAAAAAAAGTTGAATTTTATTGTTCTGTGAATAGTCGACAGCAATAAAAAAAAAAGAGAAAACCAAGAAAAACTCAAGGCTTAACGATTGGAACTAATTAGGGTTTCTAGAAAACTAGGGTTTTTGAAATTGCTGTTCTAGCTGAATTGGAATTACAATTTTGGGGATTTGTTACAGAAACTGAAATTTGGCCGAATGAGATTGAATAGAATTGTTATTGAAGTGGCTGATTGAATTGGTTGAAAGTTGAGTTTTCTTGTTTTCAAATCCAATTGCAGGGAAGGAGAACTGAATTTGTTTCTGCAATTTGTGTTTCTTTCTGCTAATTGGTGAGTGCTTGTTCTTGTGTTGAGTGATTGTTGTTTCAGAATTGCTCAACTTGCTTTAAAGATCAAACACATACAATCTTTGTTCTGTGTGTGTTATTTCTGTTCTTTTTATTGGAATCTGATTTGCATCTAGACTTGCTAGCCTATCTTCTTGTCTATTAGGGTTTCTTTGAAATTCTTTAGAATTACTTGCTGATTTGCTTCTTTGATTTGTTAAGTTAAATCCTGACTAATTAACCGAAGTGGAATCAGGAGAGGAAAAAGGCTGAGAGCTTATAACAATTGCTAAGAGTGTAAACACGAGAGCTTATACACGTGAGGACTTGTTTTTCTACTAACGAGTTTTTGCAGGTAATAGCATCATGGCAAACACGGGCAATGGAGGAGACCAGGTGGATGCAGCCGCCTTGCTTAGACAGACTGTGGAGCAAATGCAGCTCCAGTTCAGAGAGATGAGAGCAGAACTGAACACTCGGCTTGACAGGCATGAGAGACCTATACAAGATCTTTCAACCAACAATGGAGGGAATAGAGTAGGTGAAGCTCAAGGCCGAGGGGAAGGAGAGGAAGAAGTAGAAGAAAGAGTTGGAGATAATCAGAGAGTACCTAGGGGTCGAGACAATGGTGGCCGAGGCAATGGAGGCAGAGGCAATGGGGGCCGAGGTGATGGGATTGGTGGTTTCAGACCTATGATGGATCGGTATTATGCCAACCGGGAAGGAGGTGCAATGCGAATGGATAATGATGTTAATAGCATCAAGATGAAGCTGCCAACATTCCATGGAACTGGTGATCCTGAGGTATTCAATGATTGGGTGCATGACATGGAGGCCATCTTTGATTGCCATAGATACACTGAAGAGAAGAAGGTCAAACTTGCAGTGGTGGAATTCAAGGATTATGCTAGGTCATGGTGGAAGAAGACTCTTAACACTAGAAGAGAGTATGGTGATCCTGAGATTGAGACTTGGGATGAGTTGAAGCGGATTATGAAGAAGAGGTTTGTGCCTGTTACACATCAAAGGGAGCTGATGCATAAGTTCCAATCGATGAAACAAGGCAACAAGACGGTGGAAGAGTATTGGATTGCATTGGAGATGGCAATGAACCAAGCTGGTGTAGTTGAGGCTGAACAAGCTACTATGTCTCGTTTTTACTATGGTCTAAATACCAACATTGCCCAAGTTCTTGAGTTGCAACAGTATGAAGAGTTGGAGGACATGGTTGTATTGGCTGCAAAGATTGAGAAGCAACTTAAGGTTGCTAAGGGAGGCAAGTCGTACCATCACACCAGTTGGAGTGCTGGTGCAAAGTACACCAAGCATGAGGTGGGGAGTTCCAGTAGACCTACCTATAGTACACCCAAGGCAACGCCTTGGAAAGGAAAGGAGGAGTCGAAGTCTGCTCCCTCTAAGGACACCAGTGCACCTACAGGGAAGTTTAGGGATATCAAATGTTTCAGGTGCTTGGGGAAGGGACATTATGTTGCCCAGTGTCCAAACAAGAAGGCTATGATGATCAAAGAGAATGGAGACATTTATTCTGAGGATGATGAGGATGTTGATCCCAACATGCCTGAATTGGAGGATGCCCAAGATGATTCTGAAGAGGATGTGGTGCGCAAGTTGTATGTCACTCGGAGGGTGTTGAACATGCAACAAAGAGATGATGGGAGTGAGCAGAGAGAGAACATCTTTCACACTAGATGCATGATTGGAGACAAGCCATGTAGTATGATCATTGATGGTGGGAGTTGCACCAATGTGGCGAGTTCTATG